>JAOTQR010097748.1:0-29958 GCA_025774065.1 Solanum ossicruentum | reverse complement strand
AAATTTCTGCAGATTTCCAACTCAGATAATTGGAATGATTATGTTTAGGCATGAGTAGGTGTCCCTAACGGGCACAGGTCACAACCCCAGGGAGGGGTGTGACATTTAATGTAATACTTTATTGAATTGAATAATAAATAAATAATTGTTCAATAAATAATACTATATCTAAACGCATGATTAATAGTATATCCTAATAATCTCCCACTTACACTCATAACCATGCACCCACAACTTTAACACTCATTCCTTCAACATGTCTATCAAAAGACTTTTGTGGTAAAGCTTTTATGGAAGGGTCTGCCAGGTTGTTCTTTGATGCAATCTTTGCAACCGCCATATCTCCTCTTTGCACTATGTCTCAAATCAAATGATATTTACACTCAATGTGTTTTGATTTCTTATGACTTCATAGTTCTTTTAAATTTGCAATCGCACTACTATTATCACAAAATATTGTGAGTGGAACTTTCATCGCAAGAATTACACCCAAGTCTTTTAGAAAGTTTCTGAGCCATATTGCCTCCTTAGTGCCTCCTTAGCTGCCTCAGAGGCTGCTACATATTTGGCTTCCATGGTGGAATCAGTAACACAAGTTTTCATAATGCTCCTCCAAATAACAAGTTCACCTCTCAAAGTAAACACATTTCCTGAGGTCGACTTTCTAGAGTCCTTATCAGATTGGAAATCTGAGTCTGTATACCCTATAGGCACCAACTCATTCGAATGACAGACCAGCATATAATCCCTAATACTCTTCAAGTACTTGATTATATGCTTAACTGTTGTCCAGCATTCTCTCCCAGGGTTAGACTGAAATCTGCTAACCATGCCTATAGCAAAACAGATGTCAGGTATAGTGCACAACATTGCATACATGACGTTTCCTACAGCTGATGCATAAAGAACTGCCTCTATGCTTTCTATTTCCTCATCTGTCTTAGGACATTGATCCTTAGATAAAGAAATTCCATGTCTGAAGGAAAGAAATCCTTTCTTGGACTCATGCATGCTGAACTTAGTGAGAATTGTATCAATATAAAGCGCTTGAGATAGGCCTAACATCCATTTCTTACGATCATGTAGAACCTTGATCCCAAAGATGTGAGCAGCTTCTCCCAAATCTTTCATATCAAAATTATTAGACAACCATTCCTTAACTGAATTCATCATGCTCACATTTTTACGTATGAGCAAGATGTCATCTACATATAATACCAAAAACACCATTTTGTCCTCATTCTACTTTTTGTACACACAAGACTCATTAAGACATTGCTCAAAACTAAAGGTCTTGATCACATTGTCAAAATAAGTATTCCATGTCCTGGAAGCTTGCTTTAATCCAAAAATGGACCTTTTAAGCTTGCACAACATATGTTCTTTTCCTTCTTCTATGAAACTATCTGGTAGTTGCAAAAAGATGATTTCATCAAGACTTCCATTAAGGAAAGCTGTCTTGATGTCCATCTACCATTTCTCATAATCATATGAGCAGCAATAGATAAGAGAATTCTAATAGACTTAAGCATGACTACTGGCAAAAAAGTTTTCTCATAATCATTCCCTTCTTTCTGAGTAAACCCTTTTGCAACAAGTATAGCTTTGTAAGTTTATACTTTTTCATCTACTCCTCTCTTCTTCTTATAGATCCACTTGCATCCAATGGGTTTGACTCCATCTGCTAGTGATTCTACAAGATCTAGACTTTATTGGAGTACATGGACTCCAATTCTGATTTCATACCAATGATTCATTTTTCTGTATCTTTATCTTGTAGTGCTTCATCGTAATTCAAGGGTTCGATATTTAACTCTTCAGGGATTCTGTCAAAAGACTCTCCCAAGAGTGCATATCGAAGTTGTTTTCTTATCACTCTCTCATTACGACCACAACATATGTAGGGGCAGATGCAGAGAGAGTTGTATTATTATGATCTTGTGGTTGAACCACATCCTCATTCTACTTTTTGTACACAGAAGACTCATTAAGACATTTCTCAAAACTAAAGGTTTTGTTCACATTGTCAAAATAAGTATTCCATATCCTGGAAGCTTTCTTTAATCCAAAATTGGACCTTTTAAGCTTGCACAACATTCGTTCTTTTCCTTCTTCTATGAAACTATCTGGTAGTTGCAAAAAGATGATTTCATCAAGACTTCCAAAGGAAAGCTGTCTTGATGTCCATCTACCAATTCTCATAATCATATGAGCAGCAATAGATAAGAGAATTCTAATAAACTTAAGCATGACTACTGGCAAAAAAGTTTTCTCATAATCAATCCCTTCTTTCTGAGTAAACCCTTTTGCAACAAGTATAGCTTTGTAAGTTTATACTTTTTCATCTACTCCTCTCTTCTTCTTATAGATCCACTTGCATCCAATGGGTTTGACTCCATCTGCTAGTGATTCTACAAGATCTAGACTTTATTGGAGTACATGGACTCCAATTCTGATTTCATACCAATGATTCATTTTTCTGTATCTTTATCTTGTAGTGCTTCATCGTAATTCAAGGGTTCGATATTTAACTCTTCAGGGATTCTGCCAAAAAACTCTCCCAAGAGTGCATATCAAAGTGGTTTTCTTATCACTCTCTCATTACGACCATAACATATGTAGGGGCAGATGCAGAGAGAGTTGTATTATTATGATCTTGTGGTTGAACCACATCCTTTGTATGATATTGAGTGTCTATGTTATCCTCAGCACCTTGCGGTGTGGAGATATCAATAACTTCTTCCTCTAATGCAATCTGCTCAGTGCAACTCCCACCGCCTTGTTGTAATGTATTTTTAGGAATTTGTACTTGCGGAATTATATATCTATTAACATCACTCCCACTTCTAGAATGTAATAGTATGTTAAATTTAACATCTATGGTTTAAATTTGGCTTTCATTATATTTAGTAGATTGATTTATTATCTCTTTGCTTAATTCCCATAAAACTAATTTATTTCTAGGAAAAAATGATTTGTTAGAAAATTCCTTTCCAGAAACTTAGCATTGGTACTTACTATAACTTTCTTTTCTTTAGGATTATAAAACATACCACCTTTAGTTCCTATAGGATACCCAATAAAAACACATACTTCTGTTCTAGGTTCCAATTTTTCTGTCTTCCCTTTCAGCACAAGTGCTGGACATCCCCAAATCCGAATGTGTTTCAAACTAGGTTTATGCCCAGTCCATAGCTCAGTAGGTGTCACAGTTATAGACTTAGAAGGAACTAAGTTCAGAATATAATTTGCAGTTTCTAATGCATATCCCCAAAATGAACAAGGCAAATCAGAGTAACTCATCATAGATCTAACCATTTCTAAAAGAGTTTTGTTTCTTCTTTCTGCTAATCCATTATGTTGTTATGTTCTGGATGTACATAGTTGAGATGTAATTCCTTGTTCTGATAAGTAACTAGTAAACTCATGGGAGAGATATTCGCCACCACAATCATATCACAGTGACTTAATATATTTTTCGTGTCGCTTCTCTTTTTCTGCCTTAAATTCTTTGAATTTCTCAAAACATTCAGACTTACGACGTAGTAAATAAATATATCCATAGTTTGAGTAGTCATCAATGAAAGTCACAAAATACCCATATCCACCTCTCGCTTGTATGCTAATTGGGCCACATAAATCAGAATGAATTAACTTTAATTTATCATTGGCTCTATTTCCTTATGAGGGAAAAGGTCTCTTAGTCATTTTTTTTCCTTCTAAACAAGATTCACATGTTGCTAGAAGGTCCATCTCGACCTAATCTTGAAATCCTATCTAGATTTATATGACATAGATGCAAGTGCCATAAATAAGTCTTATTAAATTCAGAAGAACACTTTCTTTTGCTTGAAATATTGGCATTATTCAGTTTTTAGTTTGTTGCAGTTCTGGAGAGACATTAATAATATAAAGACCATCAATTAATGAACCCGCAGAGAAAAAATGTCTATTACAACTAATAACACAATCGTTATCAGAAAAATTAACGTCACAACCATCTCAAAATGTTAGAAACTGAAATCAAATTTTTTTCTAACAGCAGGTGCATATAATGCGTCTTTTAAAATTAAAACTCTATCACTACCAAATGAAATGCTAAGATTTCCTAATGCTAAAGTTGGAGCCATTGAGTTATCTGCTTGAAAAACGCTAACTTTACCTTTAATCAGCTTGCGTGTTTCTTGAAACCCCTGCAAAGTAGTGCAGATGTGATTAGAGGATACTGAATCTATACATCATAAAGTGGTAGAAACAGCCACTAAACATGTTTCAACGACAAGTGAAAGTGAGTTACCTGAATTCTTCTTCTTAGCTAAGAGAACTGGACACTGCTTCTTCCAATGACCTGGCATCTTGCAATGAAAACACTTACCCTTAAGCTTTTTCATGCCTCCAGTTGAAGGTGCAATTGCCTTAACATTTAAAGCCTTTTTCTTCTTCTATCCATCTTTCAGTTTAGAAGTAAAACCTTTCTCAACGTGTAAAGACATAGAGGATACCTAATTTTTGACAATTGTCTCTGCCGCCTGCAACTCATTCAATAATTGCGGCAAAGATAAACTCATCTTACTCGTATTATAATTCAGACGAAATTGTTGAAAACTGTCTAGCAAAGATTGCAATATCATCTCAACTTGAGATTCATTATAGTTTTCAGCCCCTAGGACCTCTAGTTCATTCAGAAGACTTATCATCTTCAGAACATGGTCTCTAATAGGAGTACTTTCAACCATCCATCTTAGTGTTCATGAGGTCTCTCATGGCATCCTGCTTAGCTGCGCAATTCTGGTCCCCAAATATTTGTTTGAGATTCTCCTAAATCTCAAAAGCAGAGGTCATGGTTTGATTCTGATGTTGCAATACATTTGACATTAAAGCTAGAATGTAACACCGTGCTATCTCATCAGCCTTTTCCCATCTTTAATAGGCAAGTATTTCCTCATCACTATACTATTCATTAGGTTTTAATGCACACTCTTCATAGAGTACAAATTTATACTCTTAAGTAGTTAAAACAATATCAAGATTTCTTCTCCAGTCAACATAATTAGGACCCTCAAGTTTATTTTGATCCAAAATAAACTTATGCTTCTCCAGAATTTCTCAAAGCATTCAGACTTACGGCGTAGCAAATAAATATATCCATAGTTTGAGTAGTCATCAATGAAAGTCACGAAATACCCATATCCAACTCTCGCTTGTATGTTAATTGGGCCATACAAATCAGAATGAATTAACTCTAATTTATCATTAGCTCTATTTTCTTATGAGGGACAAGGTCTCTTAGTCATTTTTTCTTCTAAACAAGATTCACATGTTGGTAGTGCCTCCACTTTTAATGAACCTAAAGGTCCATCTCGACCTAATCTTGAAATCCTATCTAGATTTATATGAAATAGATGCAAGTGCCAAAAATTAGTCTTATTAAATTCAGAAGAACACTTTCTTTTGCTTGAAATATTGGCATTATTCATTTTTTAGTTTGTTGCAGTTTTTGAGAGACATTAATAATATAAAGACCATCAATTAATGAACCCGCAGAGAAAAATGTCTATTACAACTAATAACACAATCGTTATCAGAAAAATTAATATCATAACCATCTCTCAAAACGTTAGAAACTGAAATCAAATTTTTTCTAACAACAGGTGCATATAATGCGTCTTTTAAAAGTAAAACTCTATCACTACCAAACAAATACTAACATTTCCTAATGCTAAAGTTAGAGCCGTTGAGTTATCTTCTTGAAAAATGCTAACTTCACCTTTAATTAGCTTGCGTGTTTCTTGAAACCCCTGCAAAGTAGTGCAGATATGATTAGTGGATACTGAATCTACACATCATGAAGTGGTAGAAACAGCCACTAAACATGTTTCAACGACAAGTGAAAGTGAGTTACCTGAATTCTTCTTCTTGGCTAAGAGAACTGGACACTGCTTCTTCCAATGACCTGGCGTCTTACAATAAAAATACTTGCCCTTAAGCTTTTTCACGCCTCCAGTTGAAGGTACAATTGCCTTAATGTTTTGAGCCTTTTTCTTCTTCTATCCATCTTTCAGTTTAGAAGTAGAACCTTTTTCAACGTGTAGAGCCATAGAGGATACCTATTTTTTGACAATTGTCTCTGCCGCCTGCAACTCATTCAATAATAGCGGCAAACATAAACTCATCTTACTCATATTATAATTCAGGCGAAATTGTTGAAAACTGTTTGGCAGAGATTGCAATATCATCTCAACTTGAGATTCATTATAGATTTCAGCCCCTAGGACCTCTAGTTCATTCAGAAGACTTATCATCTTCAGAACATGGTCTCTAACAGGAGTACCTTCAACCATCCATCTTAGTGTTCATGAGGTCTCTCATGGCATCCTGCTTAACTGCGCGATTCTGGTCCCCAAATATTTGTTTGAGATTCTCCTAAATCTCAAAAGCAGAGATCATGGATTGATTCTGATGTTGCAATACATTTGACATTAAAGCTAGAATGTAACACCGTGCCATCTCATCAGCCTTTTTCCATCTTTGATAGGCAAGCGTTTCCTCATCACTATACTCTTCATTAGGTTTTAATGTGCACTCTTCATAGAGTACAAACTTATACTTTTAAGCAGTTAAAACAATGTCAAGATTTCTTTTCCAGTCAACATAATTAGGACTCTCAAGTTTATTTTGATCCAAAATAGTGGCAATAGGGTTAAAAGGAGACATGTTGAATTTGAGATTGAAAAAGTTACAATAGATCAATATACAGTCATATAAATATTGAAACACACACACACACACACACACACACACACACACACACACACACACACACACACACACACACACACACACACAAAAACAGATATATATTCATGCATCTTGAATAGCCAATTGTTGGGATTGGAGAACTACTCATACAATACACATATGTAGACTGATTATTCACTCCATAAACTTGTATAGACCTAACTCAGTTGGAGAGTTTACTATTAGTTTAAGCCAAGTAAAAATCCCTAGTTACATTAATCCAATCATATATTACTCAATTTGGGAGAATTAATACAGATTATCAAACTAGCAATTAAATACACAGTGACTTATATTAAATTCATCTGTTAGGGAAGAAGGTCTAAGTTAATGCATAAATTTAATACTTTATTACTATTTAATTTTTGGTAATTATAGAGAAGGAAGCGAAAATCACAAGCTCTAGTTACATTGATCCAATCATATATTACTCAGTTGGGAGAGTTAATACAGATTATCAAACTGGAAATTAAATACGCAATGACTTATATTAAATTTATTCGTTAGGGAGGAAGGTCTAAGCCAACACATAAATTTAATACTTCATTACTATTTAATTTTTGGTAATTATAGGGAATAACTCTTATCACCATTTTTTTCCCCCAAATTTTATACAAAATTTTCTATAAAAAAGGGCATAAGTATTGTAATCTATCATATGTATAATAGCGTACATAATATTTTTTTATGATATTTTCATGCAATAATTAAATAGAATATCCAACATAGATTTTTTTAATCAGAGATCACTATTCTCCAATAATATTTAAAAAAAAAATAGAAGAAATTCTCACTGGCAGCATTCACAAGAAAATTTCAACTATAACTTTTTCTCTTTAATTGATGAGATATATATAAATGTACATATTTTTAATTAGATTTCATTAATAATAATGAAATCATCATGTATGACAACTTAGAGAAACAAAGATTCTCTGTATCCTTATCACGTTAATCAAGAATAATGATATATACATATATGAAATTCACTATGGAACTATCTTTCTTTATTTTAAAAGATTATCACATGCGTACATAAGTTACTGAAAAACTTTTACCCCGCCATCGAAATTCTCTCAAACCTATCTCTCGAGTCGTTTAATCAAGAAAACTGAGGATCGTCAATTATGATTTTCTTTCGGCCAAAAATCAGATTCAGAAAAACATATGAATAATTTCACATACATATTAAAGATATAAGCATGACTTCTGATACGAATTATTGGAAAATAAGTATATAGCGGAAGTATTCTAAAGATTTTATAGCTTACATGAATAATAGATAACAATCACAAACACGTATTACATATAAGTATACAGAAAATTAATTCAAGAAATACCTCTTTAAGCGTGTGCAGATATCCTGAAGCAGACGAGAGTCCAATCCATGGTCTTCTACAGTGATCCTAGATTAACAATCGAACTCTCTCAATACTTGGGTGGGCAAGTATTATACAGAATACTAATTCTTTTTCTCTTTGTTTCTTTAGTCGGTTTTCTAGGTTGGGAGAACCCCTATATATAGAGGACCTTTCCCAATCCAAAAGTAAGAAGGAAAACCCCTTTTCTTGAAATACAATAAACCTTCTTTTATTAGAAATAGGATTCCGAGTTTCAGTTAAATATGGGCACTGTAGGGACCATAAAATTTATTACCGAGGCTTCCTATTAAGAAAATAATTCATTTTAATCTGAATTATTCTTACCATAATAAATTATAAATTATTTCACTAAAAATTCGTAATTGCACTCCTCTATTTATATCTCAAAATTCCCCACTAAACACTTATATAATTCCCCACGTTAAGATTATAGATACTAATCAATAAATTAAATTACTGACAAATTTAATTTAATGATTAATTTCCTTTAGAGCAATACTTAACTTATTTCATACGCCAGATTCATAAATCTACCGGCCGGATTTGCACATGAAAACTTAAAAGCTTCTCATTAAAGGTGTATACTCAATCTCTATATTGAGACATGGATTCCATCAACTAACTAATTATTTCACCAATATATATTATTATCATCCAACCTACCAGGCAATTAACCTATCTCAGAATCTCACCTTTTAATAACTCAAAAGGATAAGTAATATATACAGCTCATAATCGTTATATAAGGATTAAGAATATAAGTATATTTAATAGTTTAGAGAACATGTTTTTATCAATCAGTCCAAAACATCTATCTCTACTTAGTCTCGTTCAATACATACAAAATGTACTAGCACGAGCAGTTAGAATTATACTATTCTCATAATCAAGATAAAATTACATATAATCTCGTGCTACAATCTTCCCGATGGTTTGTCCAAATTTCCATCTAGATTATGAACTATACTTTTAACTTATAAGAACTGATAATTTAATCTTCTGTATATAAACTCAAACTCTATACACCAAATCATCTACTATATAAGTTAAGGACACATATATGACAAATTGATTTGTTTAATGTAACACTTTATTGAATTGAATAAATAAATAAATAATTATTCAACAAATAATACTATATCTAAACGCATGATTAATAGTATATTCTAACATTTACGACCGGGCATTAGCATTCTTTGTGGTGGTTGGCCATTTGCTGAAACATTCCAACTGCGAGTTACTACCGTTAGAGTGATTTATTATTACTTGTATTAATGCTAGGCATTACTTACTGCTTTTATTTTTTTAGTTTGCACTTTGGTGTGCATTACTTCAAACATTGAAGTAAAAAGAACGTGCATTCTCCAAACATTAATGGCATTGGTTGCCCCTTCCTTTTTATTTCATTCTTTATTCTCCGTTACACCTTGTAACCTATGTAACATTTAGACTATTAATCTATCCCATTTACTTCTTAGTCATTGCATGAAAGACTTCATCAACTACAGATAGTGGAAGTCTTCATTTGTTTTAGAAACACAAGTTATGAGAAAAAACCTAGAGTGCATAAAGTTTGATAAAAATAAGATAGTTTTTGTTAGTTGAAGGGAAGTGTTTTTTTGTGAAGCTTGAGATTTAACTCTTGTCCAGAGTTTTGTTGTGTTATACTTTGTGATTAGGCTGTTCTATCTTGGAGGATACAAGTCAAGAAGAGTACTGTTGGACCTTTGAAAACATTTGTTGTAGTGAACTTGAATATCCTTAAATAGAGTGAGATATTTGCGTCTTAGCCTGAAAAATTTTGGTTTCTTCATTTTACTTTTCAATTGCTATTTTTAATTTTTTGAAATTCACCAACATATAATTAACTTCCTACCGTTAAATTTCACGTTTTTATTAAATTATTTAATTTTTAACTATTTAATAAATAAATTTGAGAATAATACAACTGGCATAGTGTACCAACTATTTTAAAGAAATATGAACCATAACATTTAATTGAAAAAGTACAATAATAAAAAATATAAAAAATAGAGCAAGATATACGAAAAATCATAAACATTCTTGATCTAAAGGGTTATGAGAGAAATTCTTAACCCTTAAATTCAATGTCACTAAATGTAACACATACTGAATAGGGAGACTACAAAATACTTACATGTCCATATTCATATATTCATACACTCACATCATCAAATTCACCCACACCTCCCTCCAATGGTTCATCATTTAGATCAATCAAAACCAAACTTTCAGTAAAGTTGATAAAATTCAAATCATGCTCCTCATCTTGTATGTGCAGATCAAGTTGTTGATTATTTTGTAATAATAGAGACAAATATTTTGCCAAATCTATCCCTCATTTATAATTTCTTCATTTCTTGTAAAAGCCAAGGGCTTATAAATTGACATTTCTGGTACAATAATAGCTTGACAAGTCCAAGAATTATTTTCACCATACTCCTCCATCATCAAAATGTGACAAGGTTGTTCCCCTGGCCCATAATACCAACATTCTACTGGACAATATGTAAAAGTCCCAGTTTACCTTTAAACTCACCGCGACAAGTGGATAGATCAGTTATCTCTTCATCGTAAAACATTGGACATTCGATATCCTGAAATGTTTCGTCCCCCATATGAAAGGAAAAAATTATCATTTTATCCTCATAAGTGTTTCTCTTAATAGCCTTCCAGTGCAAACATTCATTTATAACAACTCCTAAAAACATGTCATGTTCGTTGTAGTAAAAATGAGGACTCAAATTAAGTGTTCACCAAACCTTGGTATTAGTGGAAATATTTCAGCCCTACACTCAAAATCATATACATGTGAGGTGCAATTGTCTCACGATCTGGACCTAGGGCCTAGGAGTGACATGACGAATGGGAACCCAAGAGTCCCCAAACAAGCCTCAAATATTCATATTCATATCATCAGTCCAAAAGCATAAATAAATAGTGAACGCATAGTTCTAAGCGATGGGAAAGTAGGACTCACGCTACGGGGGTAATTTAGGACTTAGGAGCTTTCACATCATAACACAATCATACCACAAGCTTGTAACCAATGCAACTCTTTAGAACATAATCATTAGGAAACCCAGGCCATATGCATAACCTTTCAACACATCACTTAGCATATAATCGTAAAGGAGTTTACAAGATGTCCAACAATGCCACTAACATAAGATAAGTCGGGGGCCAAGACATACCCCGGGCTCACCCTCAGAGTAAATAAAATAGACAAAAAAATACAATAGGTAGAAAGAATAGTGGTTTGTCCTTGGAAGATAGGAGTCACTACAACAAGTACCACTTGAAACCCAAGCTAGACGTCGTGCGGTGGATAGATAGGCTCCTCAGTTCCTACATAGGGATAACATGTAGGCAAAAATATAAGTTAGTACGTTTGAATGTATTAAATATGCAGGGTGAAATCATATGTCTTATCAAACCTGCACTCTATGTTAGATGACAAGGGTACATACTATTGAAAGAGGTACATAATCAACGGAATATAATATAACAATATGCCATAAAATTCATGATGCATGAAATGCTTAATAATGCTCATATATAGCAGGGATGTTGCCATAACTGATATCTCAAACTCATGGGAACAAGTACATGAATTTGTCCGATGTTGACCTCCCATCAGGTGAGAGAAGATTCTTCCAAAGATAATAGACACCACACCTTATGACCAGGTCATATTGTATGTGGCAGCTAGCTTCCTTATGACCCGGTCATTTCAGAATGATTTCCTTATAAAAATAAATAAATAACCATCCGTTACAACCCGGTCATTTTCGGTGATGACTACCTTTCCTATACTGATACATAGTTCAAGAAAGGGGAGAGGACCCTTGGGGATAGCCCTGATGCCCCCAATCGATCGGTGCTAGGTTAATATCCCACAAGACTACTTATAAATATATATATATATATATACACACACACACACACATGCTTTCAAAAAGGCAAGTCATTTCAAAAACTTCAATGCGTAATTGGGCTTTAAAGTCAAACATTATTCATAAAATTTATACATAGCCTCAGATGCCAAATCATAGCTCATAGTCATAATACTCATGCATAGGAATAGCTCATTCATAATAAAAAATGATGCAAGAACACATAATGTTCAAAGAGCCGTAATTATTGATATATATGTGATCACATTCTTGTCAGCTTAACCCACTTCGTAACTGTCATAAAATCCAATGTTTATGAATGCATATGCTATGAATGATATGAGAATAACATGGGTAATTGAGATTTAATCTAAAATAAACAATATAATATGAATGTCATGTGAAATCATGGTTAAATCTACTTTTAAAATCATAATATAATCACTCATACATAAACAATTCTTGAAAAAGGACGTGCATATTCATAGCTTCATAATTTCAATGTAAATCATCATAGTATGGTTTAAATCAATCTAAAATTAGTAAACAAACATAAACCATACATTATTTGGTTTTAAGGAATCGATATATTTAAAAGCTCAATTTAAAGTAAGCTAAAAGTTCATGAAAATTACTTGAAAATGTTTGGAACCAAAGATCAAGAATCACATACCTTCACTCAATGAAGAAGTTCGAAGAGAAATTTGAAGAAGAATTATGGTTGCCTTGATCCCCAAGCTTGAATTCCACAAAAGTTCTTGAGAGGAGTTTGAGAGTATTTTTTAAATCAAAGGAGTGAATTTGAATAGGAATAGAGTTTCGTCATTAGGAAATCTTAGATAGCATAGAAATTCCAAAAGACCATTAGGATAAATCGTATTTATAAAAATACCATTAATGAAATGAGCTAAAAAAATTGCACATCACTACTTCAAGGAAGGGTTCACGGCTTGTGTGGCATTACACTGTTTGTGTACTTGCTCGTAAACCTTCACTTAGAAAAATTTTTGTTGGACAAAGGATAACCCATGGTTAGAATTTTTTTACAAAATTCATCTATACAGTGGGCTTCACGGGCCGTGTGAGGTTGAAATGATCCAAAAAAGTGCCCAAAAATGTATCTCAAAAGTGTCCGGAATCATAATTTCTGTATATCTCAGAATTCATGCATGATAATGAAAATCCGACTTTATATTATTGATCGGAGGAAAATTTTAGTGAGAAATAAGTCTAACCTCGATTTTAGAGCAACCACATCAAAATTTGAAAATCCAAAAATTTTCTTATCTAGTGTTGATCCGAGCCCCTAGTGCAACGCAGCTGTGGCGTGGATCTTTGTTAAAATGGTGCCAGTTTTGTTGTTCGGTCCATAGCTATTGGTATTGGGATTAAGTCTTTCCATGCGTGAAAATACTTATACTTAGCAATATTTTACCTTCATATCATACATGACATTCCCCAATACTCTCTCAAACATTTAGACAAATATTTCACCCAAAATTCAAGTGCCAAAACTCATTCCGGATCTTAAGGATTTCACTGAAGCTTCAAATCTCCATTCCAATCTTCATCAAGGAATTCTCCAAAGTCAAGGTATATGGGTTTCAACTATTGGGTCCTTTCGCCCTTGGTGCCCAAAGCTTCTTTTTTACCTAAAATACATGTTTCTAAGTTGATTTTACTTATGGGCCTTCTATTATGAATTTGACTATGAAATATATTGGGGTTCTGTAAAAGTGTGACTGTTTAAACATGTTTTGAGCTATGAATCTTTGATCTATATTGGGATTTGATGTACTTTTCAAGGTAGTATTACCAAGTATTGGTGGGTTGATTTACTTCAAGATTTCTCACATGATTTCACTCTTTAATTGCTTGGTTTTATACTAGTATTACACACCCACCAAGTGTTCAATAAAATGTCCGGTTAGGGTTCTTGAAATAATGATGATCCATTGCATGACCCATAATTTGTATGACTTTATAATGATGAAAGGAATACATATATGTATTTATTTCATGAATAGTATCTATAGTGTTGCAAGTTGACCATGCCTCGCTCGAGGGGTGGTAGGCCTAAACAACTATGCTGGGGAGATTTGTACCTCAATTGCCTCGCTTGGGAGGTAGTAGGCCCGCGCAACCATGTTGGGTGGTTTGTTACTCAATTGCCTCACCCGGGGGGTAGTATGCCTTTGCAACTATGTTTGGGGGGAGGGGGGTTGCAGCTCATCCACCTCATTCGGGGAGTGGTAGGCCCGTGCAACTATATTTGGGGGTTTGTGTCTCAATTTCCTCGTCAAGGGGGTTGTAGGACTTGATCTCTATGATGTTGATCTCTTACTACACATATAGAATGTCCTATGTAAACATGTTTTACTACACACATCATTCATGCATGCCATATTGCTACATGCTCATTTATTGCCTAATTATGTATTTCTATTATGTTGCTAATCTTTTATTGCATTGCATCCTACATACATAGTACATTCAAATGAATCTATCCCTACATGATGTTACCATGTAGGGACCGGAGCTCCACTTGATAATGCTCCTCCTCCATGTGGCTAGTACCATTTCTCTACAAAGTTAGTTGATGAGTCCTCAACATCATGGATAATGTCTATGATTTTATGCTATGTATAAAGACTCTCTTTCCTTTTATTGTATGCTTTGACTATAAGGGTGAGCCCGGTTGGTTGTCTTAGCCCCTGCTAAGATCTATGTTTAGAGGTGTTGTTGGACAAGTTATGTCATGAAGCTATAAGCTTGCCTCTCTTTGACTCTCTTGATGTTTTATGAAATGAAGGTTCTCCCTTAGTCCTTATACCCTTATTTGTATTCATTTATTGTTGTTTAATTGCTTCCATGACCAAGGATATGTAATGATATGTTAAGAGTCTTGATTGGGGTCCCTTCGGGTTCCCTCTTCACCATGTCACGTCTAGGCCCTAGGCTTGGGTCACTACAAACTTGGTATCAGAGCACTAGATTGTTAATGATACTTGGCATCCAACACACCGCGCTGATTAGAGTTTTATTCATGGTTGTGTTGTGCACCACAACTATGAGTAGGAGGCTATGAGACGTTTTAGGAAATGTTTTTCTTCTTCTTAATATATGTCATGCTATGGAAGTTAGGTAAGGTTTCCCCTCTAATGAATGATTTTCGCTATGCTAGATGATACCTAACACAAGAGGAAGAAGAGGTCGCACACTCGAGGAACAATCTACTCATGGAGAGCTCCGAGATGATCTTACCTTGCTAGCTTAAGTTGTGGCTAATCAAGTCAATCAAGGGGCCTAAGCCCCTCATGCTCCTATTTCAGCATCTCGGGAGAGATTTTATGAGGGTTAGTCCACCAGAGTTTAATGGGTCTAAGGTGGATGAGGACCCTCAAGAGTTTATTGATGAGGTATATAAGGTTTTAGCTATCATGGGTGTAAGGTCGGAAGAGAAGGCAGAGTAGGTGGGTTAACAACTCAAGGGGGTGGCCTAATTATGGTACACTTAATGGAAGGAGGAGAAGGGGAACAACAATGTGATTCTATGAGAGGAGTTTAAGGTGGGTCTCCTCAATCGGTTCCTTCCTCTTTAGCTTAGGGAGACCAAAATGGTGGAGTTCATCAATTTGAAGTAAGGGTCTACGAGTGTGAGGGAGTATGCCATTAAGTTCAACCAACTCTATAAATATGCTCCACACTTGGTTGCCGACCTGAGGTATAGGATGAATAAGTTTGTGATGGGTGTATCCGATTTGGTGAGTGAAGAATGTCGTACCGTCATGTTGATAGGTAACATGGACTTGTCCCGCCTTATGACTTATGCCGAACAATTGTAGGGGGAGAAGTTCAGAACGAGAAGAGGGGAATGATGCCAAGAGGGCCCGTTTTGATGGTAACTTCCAAAGTCCCAATAATGGCCAGTTTCTTCAAGGCCAAGGATCTTCTTATGCTCCTAATAGAAGGTTCGCTAATGACTACCCAAGGATCCAAGGTAATGGTGGCATAGGGTCCAATGCTATATGTTCAAGGTGTGGTAAGGGTCATGGTGGCCCATGCTTGTTATAGTTGTGGGAAAGTAGGGTATAATCAATGGATTGTCCACATAATCGGAACAAGGGTAAAGAGGTTCATCCACAAGGTTGCGGTGCTAATCGATTCCTTTGGGGAGAGGAGGTCAACAAGGTGGTGCCCTAAGGCACAATTGGTTTTATGCACTCTAAGGGAGACAAGGGGTTGATGAGGTGCCCGATGTCGTCCCTGGTATGTTAAAAGTCTTTGATTTTGATATGTATTTTTTGATATACCCGTGTGCCACTCTTTCTTTTGTTACTCCTTTTGTTGCCAAAAAGTTCTATGTTGAGCCTGAATTGTTTTGTGAGTCTTATGAGATGTCTACTCCTATTGGCGAATCTGTTGTTGCTAGAAAGGTCTATAGAAATTGTCCCATGCATCTAAAATATTGCCTTTTGATCTTGTTGAGTTAGATATGGTGGATTTTGATGTCAATCTTAGGATGGATTGGTTGCATGCATATTATGCCTCTATTTATTGTAGAACTCGTAAGGTCAAATTTCAATTCCCAAATGAAACCGTCCTTGAGTGGGAGAGTTATGATGTGGTGGTCAAGGCTAGGTTTAACTTTTGCATTTAAGCCCAAAAGTTGATCTCTAAGAGGTGTCTCTATCATCTTGTGAGGGTCAAGGATGTTAAGTCCAAAGTCCTTCGTGTAGAGTCGGTTCCAGTGGTAAATGATTTCCTTGATGTCTTTCCAAATGACCTTCCCGGTGTTCCTCCTGAAAGGAAAATAGACTTTGGTATAGATCTCCTTCCCGATACTCAACTCATTTCTATTCCCCCTTTCCATATGGCCTCGACGGAGTTAAAGGAGTTGAAGGAGCAATTGAGGGACCTATTGGAGAAGGAACTATCCAATAACCTTGGGTCCACTAATGTTATTTTTTAAGAAGAAAGATTTGTCCCTTAGAATGTGCATTGACTACCGACAACTTAATAGGATTACCATTAAGAATAAGTACCCTCTACCAAGGATTGATGATTTATTTGATCAACTTCAAGGGCTAGTCACTTCTCTAATATTGATCTTCAGTACAAGTATCATCAAGTGAAGGTGAGGGAGTGTGACATTCCTAAGACAGCCTTGCGGACTAGGTATGGGCATTATGAATTTGTGGTTATGTCTTTTGGGTTAACCAATGCACTGGCTACCTTCATAGATCTTATAAATAGGGTCTTTAAACAATGCCTTGATTTGCTTGTTATAGTTATCATTGATGATATTTTGATCTATTCTCATAGTGAGGAGAAACATGTAAGTCATTTGAGGATTGTGTTGCAAAAATTGAGCAAGAGAAGTTATATGCTAAATATGAATTTGTGAATTTTGGTTGAAAGAGGTTGCCTTTCTAGGTCATGTGGTGCCGGAGGATGTTATTAAGGTGGATCCTAAAAAGACAGAAGTTATTAGAAATTGACCTAGATCTTTGACCCCATCAGATATTAGAAGCTTCTTGGGCTTAGCGGATTACTACTGTAGGTTTATGAATGGGTTCTCTTCTATTGCTTCTCCCATTACTAAGTTGACTGAAAAGAACACTAAATTTGTGTGAAACAATGAGTGTGAAAAGAGTTTCCAAACTTTGAAGGGTAAGCTTGTATCCGCTCCTATCTTGTCTCTACCGGAAGGGTTTGAAGGATTTGTTGTGTATTGTGATGCCTCCAGGATTGGCTTGGGTTGTGTTTTGATGCAAAGTGGTAAGGGGATAGCCTATGCTTCTAGACAACTCAAAGTGCATGAAAAGGATTATCCTACTCATGATCTTAAATTGGCCGCCGTGGTATTTACTTTGAAAATTTGATGTCGTTATTTGTATGGGGTGTATGTTGATGTGTTCACCGATCATAAGAGTCTCCAATATGTGTTCACTCAAAAAGATCTCTACTTTAGATAATGAAGGTGGTTAGAGCTTCTTAAGGATTATAATATGAGTGTGTATTATCATCCTGGCAAGGCTAATGTTGTGGAAAATTCTTTGAGTAGGGTGTTTATGGGTAGCCTAGCTCATGTTGATGATAGGGGTAGAGTGGTAGCTAGGGAGGTTCATCGGTTGGATAGATTGGGGGTTAGGTTGGAAGAGGTTGATAATGGTGATATTGTGGTTGTTGATGGTTCAAAATCATCTTTGGTTGATGAGGTAAGAGCAAAGGACAATCTTGACCCCTCCTCGTTACAATTGAAGGCCTTGGTGGTGCCCTTAGATACCAAGGTAGGTTATGTGTGCCTTGTTTTGATGATTTAAGAAAGAAGATTCTTGATGAGGCTCATAATTCTTCCTATTGTATTCACCCCGGTTCTACCAAGATGTATAGAGATTTGAGGGATATGTTTTGGTGAGGAGGTATGAAGAAAGACATTACCAAATTTGTATTCAGTTGCCATAGTTGTCAGTAAGTCAAAGCCAAACACCAAAGGCCAGGTGGCCTAGCTCAATGTATAGAGATTCCCACTTGGAAGTGGGAGTAAATTTACATGGATTTTGTGGTTAGGTTGCCTAAGCCTAGAAAGAGTTTTGATTATATTTGGATTGTGGTTGATAGAATGACAAAGTTAGCTCATTTTCTACTAGTTACGACTACCTATGGGGTCGAAGACTATGCTAAATTATACATTCATGAGTTTCTTAGATTGCATAGGGTGCCCTTGTCTATCATTTTAGATCATGGTGATCAATTCACTTCTCAATTTTGGAGGTCCTTCCAAAGAGATCTTGGTACCAAAGTAAAGGTTAATATGACCTTTCACCCTCAAACGGATGGCCAAGACAAAAGAACTATCAAAAATCTTGAGGACATGCTCAGAGCTTGTATTTTGAAGTTTAAGGGTAGTTGGGATGATCATCTTCAATTGATTGAATTTTCCTATAATAATAGCTATCATTCTAGCATTGGTATGACTCATTTTGAGGCCTTCTTTGGTAGGCATTGTAGGTCACTGGTTTGGTGGTTTGTATTGGGAGAAATGACTTTGTTGGGTTTGGATCTGGTCATGGAGGCTATGGAGAAGGTAAGGTTGATTAGGAAAGGTTGAAAACATCCAAAAGTCATCAAAAATCCTATGCCGATGTGAAAAGAAGGGAGCTTGAATTTAAAGTTGGTGATTGGATCTATTTGAAGGTTTTTCTCATGAAGGATATGGTTCATTTTGGTAAGAAAGGTAAATAGAGTCCAAGATTTTTAGGTCCTTATAAAGTATTGGAGATGATTGGCAAGGTGGATTATAAGCTGGAGTTGCCTAGTGAAATGACTTGGTTCATCCGATCTTTTATTTATCCATGTTGAGGAAATATGTGGGTGATCCGAATGTTATTGTTCCATTGGATGTTGTGGGTGTTGTTGAAGAAGACTTGACTTATGAAGAGGTTCCGGTAGAGATCTTGGATAGATAAGTGAAGAGGTTGAGGAACAAGGATGTGACTTCTATTAAGGTCCTTTGGAGGAATCAACAAATCGACAGTGCTACATAGGAGGCCGAGGCGGAAATGAAAAATCAATATCCTTATCTCTTCAACTCTACTCAAGCCTAAGGTACTAATTCCAAGTGTTCTATATGATTTCATGTCTCATGTATCATCCCTATATGTCATTTGCATGCATTCATGATTATGTTGACAAGTTCATGGTGATTTTGACACTTATGTTGAGATTTTTGAAATGATGTTTAAGTGCATTATTGTATTCTTATTGGGGTTGATTTATTCATGATAAATCTTCTTATGCACGTTTCTTTGAAATTTGGGGATGAATGTTCCCAAGGGGGAGATATTGAAACGACCACAAAAAGTACTCGAAAATGTGCCTTGGATGTTCCCGAAATTGCAATCTCCATATATCTCAAAATTCATGCATGATAACAAAACTTTGACTTCATATTCTTGATTAGGGGAGAAAATTGAGTGGGAAATGGGTCTAAACCCAATTTTAGAGCAATCGCAAAAAAATTTGAAAATCCAAAAAGTTCCTTATGTAGTGTTGATCCGCGCCCCTGACACAACATGGCTGTAGCTCGAACCAGTGTTAAAATAGTGCCAGTTTTATTGTTCGGTCCAAGAATTTTGGGTCTTGGGCCTAAGTCTTCCCATGCGTGAAAATATCTATACTTAGCCATATTTCACCTTCATATCATACAAGACATCCTCCAATACTCCCTCAAACACTTAGACAAATATTTTACCTAAAATTCAAGTGCCAAAACTCATTCGGATCTTAAGGATTTTACTCAAGCTTCAAATCTCAATTCCAATCTTCATCAAGGAGTTCTCCAAAGTCAAGGTATGTGGGTTTCAACCCTTGGGTCTTTTCACCCATGGTGCCCAAGATTCTTTTTTACCAAAAATACATGTTTCTAAATTGATTTTTTTATGGGCCTTCTATTATGAATTTTGACTATGAAATCTATTGGGGTTTTTGTAAAAATATGACTGTTTAAGCATGTTTTGAGCTATGAATCTTTGATCTATCTTGAGATTTGATGAAAGTTTTTGATGTACTTTTCAAGGTGGTATTACCAAGTGTAGGTGGGTTGATTTACTTCAAGATTTCTTGCATGATTTCACTCTTTAATTGCATGGTTTTATACTAGCATTATACACCCACCAAGCGTTTGATAAAATATTCAGTTAGGGTTCTTGAACTAATGATGATCCATTGCATGACCTATGACTTGTATGACTTTCTGATGATGAAAAAAATGTATATATGTATTGTTTTCATGAATAGTATGTATAGTGTTGCAAGTTGACCACTCCTCGTTCAGCCGGTGGTAGGACTGAACAACCATGTTTTGGGGTTTGTACCTCAATTGCCTCGCTCGAGAGGTAGTAGGCCGGTGCAACTATGTTAGAGGGTTTATATCTCAATTGCCTCGGTGGCCGGGGAGGGGGCGAGCGGGTAGTAGGCCCGTACAACCACATTGGGGGGGGGGGCGGTTTGTACCTCAATCGCCTCATCAAGGGAGTGGTAGGCTTTGATCTCTATGATGTTGGTCTCTTACTACACATGTAGAAAGTCCTACGAAAGCATGTTTTACTACAAGCATCATTCATGCATGCCATATTGCTACATGCTCATTTATTGCCTAATTATGCATTTCGATTATGTTGCCTATCTCTTATTGTATTGCATTCTACATGCTTAGTACATTCAAACATACTAACGCATACTCTAGGCCTACATGATGTTACCATGTAGGGACCGGAGCTCCACTTGATCATTCTCATCCTCCACGTGGCTAGTACTATTTTTCTACAAATTAAGTTGGCGAGTCCTTAACTTCGGGAACAATGTCTTTGATCATATGTTATGTATAAAGACACTCTTTTCTTTTATTTATGCTTTGACTATGAGAGTGAGCCCGGTTGCTTGTCTTGGCCCCCACTAACTTCTTTATTTATAGGTATTGTTGGACAAGTTATGTAATGAAGCTACAAGCTTGCCTCTCTTTGACACTTTTGATGTTTTATGAAATGAAGGTTTTCCCTTAGTCTCTATGCCCTTATTTGTATTCATTTATTGTTGTTTAATTGCTTCCGCGACCAAGGATGTGTAATGATATGTTAAGAAGCTTGATTGGGGTCCCTTCGAGTTCCCTATTCGTTGTGTCATGTCTATGCCCTAGGCTTGGGTGGTGACAAAGGTCACACAGTCTATGTGACTGCCCGTGAGACAATGCTTAGAAATTTTCAGAAAAAATAATCTTGATAAGGTTACACTTGAGGCCTCACTGACCATGTGAAGTCACATGGGCCATATAGGTGCCCGTGAGACCAACTTAGAATAATTTCAGCAAATGTTTTCAAGACAAGGGTGCTTCCAATGAAGGTCGTACTGATTGTGTGAAGCTTCACGGGCCGATGCGTCTGTATGAAGGTACTAAGTTACAACATGTGATTACACACTTTATAATATAATTTGGGGAAGGATTTCATGATACCCAACCCTCACGGTTCGTGAGATACCACACGGTCCGTATGGATTCCGGTGTGTCTTGCCTTAGAAAAATGGAGGCAACACAACGTAGGAGGGCTTTATGAAAATGTGCATAACTTCTTCGTCCAAACTCTAAATGAGGTGAAACTAGATGCATTCGAAAGCTAATTCAAAGAGCTTCAGTTTGATATGTCATAAAACACCCAATTCGTTTTGTGCTAAGTGATATAACCATTTAAAATTGACCCTTCTATCGATTCTTGTGAGAAGCTTAGTCAATGAAATTCCTATGACGGCTTGCAAGAGAACTTAGCTTGATTTTGAAGGTTCCACTCCAATCTCACAACTTGCGAGGTATTACACTGGGTCATTACAAGTTGACTCTTCAATGAACCAATCATGGTCAATAAATCCAATTTGAACAACCTTAAAATCATTGGCCCTCTCATGAAACCAAATCCAATAGACATTCGTCTAAATTGAAGTTCAAATTTATTGCCATAGATACTTGAAGGAGGAAGGATCAAGTACTTGTTTATAGATGGATTAGTCAAATATATGGTATGACCAAAATGGTCAATATCAGTGAGACAAATTAGTCCACTGACTGAACCCACAATACGATAATTCAACATGTCTAGTACGTCAAAGGAGACTCTTAATTCAGACTCATAGTGAAAAGTTTTGTGACTTAGCAACGTGAAAGATTTTTCAGAATTACTGTCAATATGCGTACATAGAATATAATTTGTACCTTTACAATTGATGTCTCAAGATGCTTCTTGATGAATTTTTGACTTTTTATCAAGGAATACCAGTATTTGCATGTAACAAGTAACTTGATTAACTCCCTTGCAGGGAGAAGCAAAAGAATTGAGATGATGATTCCAAACTATAAAGATGGTAGATACATGTTTAACCAAGCACACACAATGTTTGAAATTCACAAAAGGAAGAAATAAATTTTTCACGAAGTGCTAGAACGGATGTGAAAAATATTCCAAGCCATTTAGCTTCTTTTTTTTTCTCCCCTTAAATATTCCTGCAAAAATATTCAAGAAAAAAGAAATGAATATGACATACAAGACTCTAAATTTAATTGTATATATAGGGGGAAGTTGTCCTTAAAAAATATTAAAATCAATTAAGTGTGCATATGTTAATTCGAAGACTTGTCTTCCGTATACACACTATTTTTAGCAATTATATCCTTTTTGTCATAATGGACACAATTATATTCATTGGCAGTGCTCAATATATAATATTTGAAGTCATACATGCATATTCTACTTGGATAAATTTAGGAAAAATATTCAATAGTCTGAACTTGTAATGACCTTGAAGGCCATTTATTTTTGTATTTTTGATAAAATTATCATTTTATCCCTCCTTATAGTGACCTCAAGTCATGTTCGATTGATTTTAAAAATTGATTTTTGAGAATTTTGTAAAAGTTGAGTCTTTTTTTTTTTTTTTGGCTAAAGATTGAATTTTTGAAGGTTTGAGTTGCCCAATTTTGAAATTGAGTCATTCGGAGATTCGAGTTGCGGAATAGAATTCCATCGATTCCATCATTTTTCGATGTGGAAAACGATCTAGGAGAGTCATTGGAATCAAATTGGGAATTGTTATATGAATTTAGGCTTGGTGTTGAAAATTTAGTTAAAATTTGACTTAGGTTTGACTTTGGTCAACGTTTTGAGTTGTGGTGCTTGGATTGAATTTTCGATAGTTCCATTGGTTCTGGGAGATGATATAGTGCTAGAATTAGTTTGGTCAAAATTTTTGAATGTCCCGATAGTGTTTTGATATTCCAAGTAGTCTAAGTTAGTTTGGTTGCGCCTAATCAAATTTAGGATCAAGGAGACCTCGGATTCAGTTTACGAGGATTTCATTGCATCCAAAATATTAAATCTAGTAGAGTTGCATATTTGGCCTGTGTATAGGGAGTTTCATTAACTCCCGAGAGTCGATTTTGAGCTTTTAAAATTGTTTGTTGAATTTTATATGTATCTGGTGTTGTAGCAACCCTAGTTTTAGCGAGGGTCGCGTGGCTGAAGTGAGGGGGGGCTAGCTATAGCGAGACGTCACTAAAGCGACCATACTTTTCTTTAGAAAAGCCTGCATTTTTTTGGGTGTTGCTTTGTAATGACCTATTAAGTCGTTTTGAGAAATAGAGCCTCTTATGTTATAAAAGATTTATCTTATAAACATTAAAGAGGCTTTTGGGACTATTCAATAATTAAGGTTATTTAGTTGAGGGAAAATTTTAGATAACTAATGTAATCATGGACTAAAGTAGTAATTTATGTTATATTTTGTAGCACTTATATCATATTTACTAAAATAATTTAACAGACTTTTATCACTTTCAACACATAAATAAAATACAGAGAAGAATAAAGAAGGTTTGGGCGATTTACCTAGCGACGAGTGGACGACGAAAAGCAGCTGAACTTCTTCACGTAATACCCATGCAATTAAAATTCATTAATATGACTATTGGATAGGTCATATATGAAATACCCCTCATGTGCTTCAGAATGCCCCATAATCTTAATTTTCATATATCTCAAAAATCATGCGTGATTTCAAAGGTCCAATTTCATATACCTGATTAGGCGCAAAATTGAGTGGGAAATGGGTATAACCCGAATTTTAGAAGACTCGTAGTGAAAAATAATTTTTCTAATTAATCACTTTCCAATGTGCATTCGCGCCCCAGGCGCGATGCGGGCTAGGCTCAGACTAGCACAAACGGTCCTTTGTGTTTGGTCCACGTCGCAAACTGGGCGCGGACTAGTGTCAATTTTTTCTTAATTTCTTGTTTCATCCAAGGGCATTTGGGTAATGACCCAATGCTCATTTAAACGTGAAATCTTCCATAACTAGCCATTTCAACTTTAGAATTAACAAAACCCTCTCTAAAACCTCTTTAAGACTTTATCAAATCTCTCATTTAAACTCAAGGATTTCAAGATAAAATTTGGGACTCAAGAAATCATCTCAAGCTTCCAGTCTTCCCTAACTTTATTCCAAAAAAATCCTAGTTTAAGGTTGTCACGCCCCAAAGTCCCGTTAGGGCGGACTGGCACCCGTTGCCGATAAGGCTTGGGAGAACCAACCTATATCGATGCGCTTTGTATACATATTAAAAGGAATTTCTATGTTTGGCACGCTTCTAAGAAGATAAACGATAAAAACAAGCTAAAAGGAGATGCGTATGGTTAGGCCGTTGGAGCCATGGTGTCTAAAGTATGAACAAGACCACACTTTAATTTACATAATCTACAAAGCCTCTAGTCAAGAGAAAGTATCTGCTAGTGTTCGGGATAGGCCCCGTCTGAATTAACTATATAGTGCAAACATATAAGCTCTAAACACACACAAAGCCCCGAAACAACTTGGAGCTTGGTAACAACAGCTGAATGTCCTGTACTTTATTGGAGAGATCTGCTAGCACCTGTACCTGTAGCATGAAATGCAGGTCCCCCGTAAGGGACGTTAATACGAGATAATGTACTGAGTATAAAAGGCAGCAAATACTGTATATGAAATACAACTCTAATAAAACTATGCATTGGTATAGGATAAGAGACCACCTTTAGTGATACTTTGGGATCGAGTACTTTATGTTTTTTATATTGCTTTACCTTTATTGTATAATCTATGCACATCATGTACTGTAAATGACCAGCTGATCAGTGGTATAACTGTATCGGGATCGTCCGTGGCTAGGTTCTTCCTTAACCCCGAGGGCTACCACCCGTAATAAGATTTTTCCTTGGCTAGGTGATTCTTATACCCCTTGGGAAATCGAGATTGTTCCTAGCTAGGTTCTTCCTTAAGCCCTTGGGCTATTACCGGTGATATGATCGTCCCTTGCCAGGTGATTCTTCCACCCCTCAGGCTACCACCCATTAACAAACAATATGCTTTATCTTTCAATTATCTTTGAGATGATTCTTTTGGTGGTCATAATATTGGAGCTTTAAGGTTGTGTATACAACATATGACATGTAGATAATCATAAAAGGCAATATGACAATGGAGAGAGTATGTTACATTAATAATGCAATGCGTATGAAATGAAACAACTCGTGAACATTACTTAGCAACAAGAGTTCATGTAACTTGGTATCCAGGTATGGATGTAGATTCGAAGGTGATTGTGTATGGAATCATATGAACATGTAACACAAGTGGAGACACAATTAATTATTGTGTCAGAGTTGGTAAGTACCTTTATGTACTAAGGAGAAATCTATGTTTCATGCGAAATAATACGAAATCAAATAGCCTTACATACCTCGTTGTATGACCTCGTTACTACCTTGGAGTGACTGTGGCTTCCCTCAAATATTTATTTATAGTATATTAAGCAATAAGACTAGTATTATCAGCAGCACAACACTTCTTGGCAGTCCAATATCATAAAAATGATCACCCGGACAACAAGATTTCAATTAATGACACAAAGGCATTTCTTCAACCTTTTCACTTATAAACATATTTCCTAACAACCATTCTCATGTACATGTCATGTATATCTTATTTTCAGACCATTAATAGTCCCAAAACAGCCCACACAGTACAACATATAAAAATTCTTCACAACATAAAAACAAGTGGCATAAAGTTACAACCTTTCACCACACTTCGACATCAACAAATCCCAAACTTGTTTTAAATTTACCAAAATTGTATCCAATATTTTTACACATAAAATCAGTCTTAAACTAGTCCAAAAATAGTCCCAAAATAGGTGAAAGTCGTGAAAAAATATATTACAATTTTCAGCTCTCAAGTTTCTTTTAAGAGTGAAATTACGACGTTGTACAACAATTCATCTTTGTGGACTGTAAAAGTGATGAAGCAGCTTAATTACATGACTAACAACCTATATATTGTTAGAACATAAGTCTTACTTCATAATTCATCCAACTAATTAAGAGAAAATCCTCTTGAACAACAAGAAACGTTCACAACAATACTTAGGACACATGTTGTCCAGAATTTCCAGAATAACATAATTGCATATACTTCTTGTTTTTCATGAAGAAACCATACCAAATACACAACTACAATTGCTTACCTTTGCCTTATAGATTTTGGATTCCCTTCAAGATCCTTAGAGAATTGTGTTTGCTGCTTGGTGAAGTGAATTAGAGAGAAGACAAAAGACTTTAAGAAAGCAGAAACTTTATTTCCTAGTGGAATGAATTAGTCTGCAGTTGATCATTTTTTAAAGATCAGGTCAGCCAACTTTTTCCTCCACTTTAGACCTGATAATGCCACCCATTAATAGTCTATTGATTCAGCACCTTATCCTCTAAAATTGGGTCTCAAATATGATGGACCTTGGCTACCAAATTTCCAGCTTCCTTATTAGTTGGTTTTCGGTCCAAATGGCCAAGTGGTTTGTTGTGTACTTAGGACGTTTTTAAATTCTTATGGACTGAAAATAAGGTCGATTTATGATACTAAAATGTGGGCTAAAGTTACAACCTTAACACGGAATCTATTCATAATCAAACTTGAACCAATTCGGTGCCAAGCCTCATCTCCATTTAGCTATCAATTTTTAAGCTAAGAAAGTAAGTGACTCACCTAATAGATTATTAAGTCGTACAATAACCTCAATTTTTTCACTTAGTTTATGGATGATATATCTTCAATTTAACACCAACACATATATACCCTCGACCCTCTTAAGCATTTAGACTCACATATCGCCCATTAACACGAGATTCAAGCACTTTCAAGAATTGGCACTAATTTGACCAAACCATATTATGATTCATTTACATAGCATTAGTACATATAAAATGTGGGGTGTTACATCATCCCCCTCTTAGGAACATTCGTCCTTGAATGTGAGAACAATTGGATAGTTTAACGATATATAAACCTTTATTTAAATAAGCCTTTGACAACAAACTAAGTATTCAATTACAAGTATCTATTAGTGTTCCAATTCTGTATGTTGGGCAGCCTCTTTAGATCCAAACAAATGAGTGTATTTTGACTTTATCGTGTCCTCAGCCTCCCAAGTCATCTCTTCTGCTTGCTGATTTCTCCAAAGTACCTTCACCGAAGCTATTTCTTTATTCCTCAGCTTCCTAACTTGATGATCCAGAATAGCAACAAATACCTCTTCATAAGTGAGATCTTCTGTAACCTGTACATCTTCAATAGGAGTGATGTGGGATGGGTCACCTATGCACTTCCAAAGCATTGATACATGGAAAATAGGATGAAACATTGAAAGCTCTTGGGGTAGCTCTAGCTCATATGCAACCTGCCTGTTCTTCTTAATAATTTTATATGGCCCTATGTAATGTGGACTTAGTTTTCTTTCTTACCAAATCTCATAACCACTTTTATTTGAGACACCTTTAAAAATACCCAATCTCTTATTGAAAATACCAGTCCTCTCCTCCTGGCATCCGCATGTGATTTATGACGACTCTGGACTATTTCTAGTCGCTGCTGTATTACCTTAACTTTTTCCATGGCTTGCTGTACTGGATTTGGCCCAAGCAAGGTGGCTTTAGTCACTTCAAAACATCCAATTGGCGACCGACACTTCCTTCCTTACAAAGCTTTATAAGGTGCTATCTTGATACTTGAATGGTAGCTATTATCATAGGCAAACTCAATAATGGCAAATGGTCCACCCAACTACCTTTAAAATCTAATGCAAAAGCTCGCAACATATCTTCAAGTGTCTAAATGGTGTGTTCTGCTTGACCGTCTGTTTGAGGGTGGAAAGCTGTACTCAAATTCACTTTTGTACCTAAACTCCTTTGGAAAGACTTACAAAACCTCTGAATTGAGCTTCTCAGTCAGATATAATGGAGATTGGAACTCCATGTAGCCTGACTATCTCTTTGAGGTACAGCTTGGCATACTGTTCCGCTGTATAATCACTCTTGACAGGTAAGAAGTGTGCTGACTTTGTGAGTCTATCAACTATTACCCATATAGCGTTAAACTTCTGAAATAAGCGAAGCAAACCGATAACAAAATCCATGTTGATCATATCCCACTTCCATGTTGGAAGCTCTATACACTGCATATAACCTCCTGGCTTTTGGTGTTCTACTTTTACTTGCTAGCAATTTGGACATTGAGCCACAAATTTTGCAAGGTCCTTTTCATGCCTCCCCATCAAAACATTCCCTTCAGGTTATGGTATATCTTAGTTGATCCTAGATGGATGGAATATCGAGAACGGTGGGCTTCTTCCATTATCCTCTTTCTTAACCCATTAACATGAGGCACACATAATCTATTTTGGCAGTAGAATACTCTATTTTGTGTAAGATCAAAGCCCTTTACTGTACCTTGACTCACATTTTCCTTAAGCTGTCGTAGAACAGGATCCTTGAACTGTTTTTCTTTCACCTCTATTACTAATGGAGATGTTGCTGCATTATGTACAACAATCCCCTTCTTTGGAGTTTCAAGAAGACGAACTCCCAAACTAGCTAGTTGTTGTAGATCCTTCGCCACTCCTTGACTCACCATGGCCTGATCACTAGAAGTCATGATTAGCTTACGACTTAAAGCATCGGCTACCACATTTGCCTTCCCGGATGTGTAGTATATCAATATCATAATCCTTTATTAGCTCCAACCATCTCCTTTGTCTTAAGTTTAGGTCTTTCTGCTTAAAGATGTATTGCAAGCTCTTACGATCCGCATACATGTCAATATGAACTCCATACAAATAGTGGTGCCATATTTTTAAAGTAAATATAACCGCTACTAGCTCAAGATCATGAGTTGGGTAATTCTTCTCATGTGGTCATAGCTATCTGGATGCATAAGCAATTACCCTACCA
>JAOTQR010097738.1:16402-28581 GCA_025774065.1 Solanum ossicruentum | reverse complement strand
TATCCAATTGTTCTAACATTTGAGAACGAATGTTCCTAAGGGGGGAGGATGTAACACCCCACCTCTTATAATACTAGTACTATGCAAATGAAACATGACATGGCTTTTCAAATTAGCGCCAATTTTTAAAAGTGCTTGAATATCATGTTATAGGCGATATGTGTTTCTAACGTTTAAGAGGGTCGAGTGTATCTGTGTTTTGTGTCAAATTAAAAAGATCACGACCTAAACAAAGTGAGAGAATTGAGGTGCTTATAGGAATTAAGAAGCTAGCAGGCTAGTCACCTTCTTGCTTAGCTTAAATTTTCTAGCTAAACGGAGATGAGGCCCGACGTCAAATTTGTCCAAGTCCGATTATGAATAAAGTCCTTGTTAAGGGTCTACCTTTAGCCCATGTTTTAGCATCATAAATGGAATTTATTTTCAGCCCAAGATGAATAATAAAAAGGTCCCAAGTACACCACAGCCCACTTGGCTAATTGGGCACAAACTAGGTAATGAGGAATTTGGAAAATGGGCAGCCAAGGCCCATCAATTTTGAGACCCATTTAGGCCCAAGTGTAAGGGCCAAGCTGCTGTATCAAAAGGTTATTAATATGTGTTAATATATGGTGAAATGTTCAAAGGAAAGTTGGCCAAAGAGACTCTTTAAAAGGGCTCAAAAGCAGCTCCTTAATTCATTTCACTTTGGAACAAATTTTTAGCTTTCTAAAGACTCTTTTTCTCTCTTTATTTCACTTCACAAGGCATCCTACACAACCCTCTAGGTTCTTGAAGGAAACTTGAACCTTGAAGGCTAAGGTAAGCGGAAATATCCATGTATTTGTTATACTTATCCTATGACAAACAAGAAATATATGCTAGTTATGTTTGTGCTGAAATTTTGGACAGCATGTGTCCTAAAGATTGTTGTGAACTTTTATTGTTATTCAAGAAAATTTTCTCTTCTTGGTTGGATGAATTATGAAGTAAAACTTATGTTTTTAAAAAGGTTTAGATTTTTAGTGATGTAACTTAGCTACTGCACCACTTTTACAGTCCAAAAAAGTGAGTCCATATAGGATATCGCAATTATATAATCTTAGTACGAACTTGTGGGCTGATGGATGGAAGGCTATTGCCTCACATCCTTCATGACTGCTTTGATATTGTTCTAAGACTATTTTAAGGCTATTTTTATGTATCGATGTGTTGAGGACAGTTTAATTAATGTTGGAACAGATTTGGGATTGTCGACGTCAAAATGGGGCAAAGGGACATAACATTATGCCGCCTATTTGTATGTTGCGTAAAATTATTATGTGTTGTACTTTGTGGGTTGTTGTAAGATTGTTATGGCACTAGAACAGGCTTCACATAATATGTATATGAGAATGTGTAGTAGGAAATATGATTAGAGGAAGAAAGGTTGAAAGAATATGCTCGATTTTATAAATACCCATTTGCTGCCCGTATGGTTTTTTTTACGAGATTGGACTGCCAAGATGTATCTATTGGCTACTAATGCTAGTTTTATCACCTACTATGTTGTAGATAAATATTTTGAGGAAGGGAAGGTTATCTCAAGGTAATAGCGAGGTCGTACAGTGAGGTATGTAAGGCTACTTCATTTCATATTATTTGGCATGAAACATAGATCCCTCCTTGGCACATAAAGGCACTTACCAACTCCAACACAACTATTAACCGTGTCTCAATTCTTTCATATGTTCATATGCTCCTATACATAGTCACCTTTGAATCTGCATACATACTTGGATACCAAGATACACGAATTCGTTCTACTAAATAAAGTTCATGTGTTGTCCTACCTCCTATGCATTTCATTATTTGTGTAACTTACTCCTTTCATTATGGTGTTGCCTTTTGTGATTATTTACATCTCATATGTTATATCCATAATCCAACAACTCCAATATTATGACCACTAAAAAGAATCATCTCAAAGGTAATTGCAAGATAAAGTAAAGTATATTGCTTATTGATGGGTGGTAACCCGAGGGATGGAAGAATCACCTAGCCAGGGTTGATCCTATCACGGGGGGTATTCCAAAGGGTTAAAAGGAAAAGCCTAGCCAGAGCCGATCCCAATATAGATTTACCACTAATCAACTGGTCATTTATATTGCTTGTTGTACACAGATTATACAGTAAAGGTAAAGTAACAAAAACAACATAAAGTACATGATCCCACAGTATAACTAAGGGTGGTCTCTTGTCCTACACCAGTGCATAGTTTCATTTGAGTTGTTACTTCATATACAGTATTTCTTGCCTTACATATTTAGTATATTATCTTGTACTGACATCCTTTACGGGGGACCTGCATTTCATGTTGTAGGTACAGGTGCTAGTAGATCTCCCCAGTAAGAGTACAGGATATCTGACTGTTGTTACCATGATCCAGGTTGCTTCAGAGCTTTGTGTGTGTCTAGAGTTTATATTTTTGTATTGTACAGTTAGTCGAGGCCGGGCTTGTCTCGACCCTTATCAGATACTTTTCCTTATCTAGAGGCTTTGTAGACTATTTAAACTAAAGTATGGTCATGTCTCGTACTTTAAACACCGTGGCCCCAACGGCGTAGCCATATGCATTTCCTTTTGGCTAGTTATCACTGTTTATTTTCTTAAAGGCATGTCAAATATAGAATTCCCTTATAATATGTATAGGAAGCGCATGGATACATGTTGGTTCTCCCGAGCCTCATCGGCAATGGGTGCGAGTCTGCTCTAACGGGACTTTGGGCATGACACCAACCCCATTCATGACTCATAAATTAATTTTACGAGTCGTAAAGTTGGCTCGTGCATTTAGTGTACACTGTTCATGATCACTAGAAATCTCTATGAGATGGGTTTACAAGTCGTAAAGTGCAATACAACTCGTAAGCCCAGTTGTAAAAACTTTACTTGATGATTTATTTGTCAGCAAAGCCTGCTGCCTTAGTCTTTTACCTACATACTATTCATAAAGTTCACTTGTATCCTATATGTAACCAACCCAATGTCAAAAATAGCAATCAAAACGCAATCAAACAACTACCTAAGAAACCAAAAATTGAAGATAAACTCAAAACTAAGCTAAAACATCAAAAATCCTTGGATTACCTCCCATGTAGCACCTGATTTATTGTCGCAGCACGATTTAGACAAAATGGTTACTAGACTTTACCAATTTCCCAAACCTCACTTTTCAACTCATCAGGATGCTTCATAGATTGACGGATATCAAAGACAACTTCTTCGTCATTCACTCTAAACCTGAGTTGACCGACCTCCATATCCACTAGAGCTTATTCGATTGCTAAGAATGGTCTTCCCAAGATGATTGGAATTTCAAAATCAACCTCATAACCTAGAATCACAAAATCTGTAGGGAATATAAATTTTTCAACCTTTGCCAATACTTCATAGAGTATCCCCATAGGTTTCTTCACCATTCTATCTACCATCAATAACCACATGTTAGTTGGAGTAGGGGCACCCAAACCAAGCTTCTTGTAAACCGCAAGAGGCTTAAAATTGATACTTGCACCCAAATCACATAGTTCCCTTGCAAACTCTACATCTCTTATAGTGCAAGGTATAGTGAAAGCACCTAGGTATTCATCCTTTTAAACCAAGGACTTAGTAGTGATAGCACTACAATGTTGAAGCTCCTGAGAAATCTCTTGACTTACTGTGCACTTTTTGGTAACGAAATCCATCATATATTTTGCATAACCTAGCATTTTCTCCAAAGCTTCAATTAGAGAGATATTGATGGATAGTTGCTTAAGCATAGCGAGAAAGTATTTGAACTTGTCTTCCTCCTCCCTCTTTTTGAGTCTTTGAGGGAAAGGATGAGGCTCTGGGACAGGCTTATACTTTTATGGCTCTTTAGATACCTCACTCACCTCATCTTTGACACAACCATATCCTTTAACCATATCATTATCTGCAACTATCTTCTCACAAACATCTTCTACCTCAACTAGCATAAGAGTATAAATAGTACTCTTGCCACCCCTAGTAGTAACTACCCTACATTGCCCTTCATTCGTTGGATTTTGACCTGTGTTACTAGGCAATGTACCTTTTTGATACTAATTCAACTGAGTTAACACTTGACCAAATTGTTGCTCAAGTTGTTTAATAGCCACAGAATAAGACTATATCTTTTATTTAATGTTTGAAATATTGGATTTTATTCCCTTTGGAGTTTCATCTTGTGTCTTGGCCTTCTTCAACAAACGATCAAATATCTCCTCAATTTTAGAAATACTTGTACCGGCGTCTTGGTTATGTGGTAGCATATAAGGACCATTTCTGAAACTATCTTTTGTACCCCAATCTGCTTGTGGACCCCTATTCCTTTCATAATAACAACCTCGGTTATCTCTATAAGCTCTGTCTCTACCATAGTTCCGACCTTGGTTTCCTTGACCTTGGCGCCAAAAGTCATGATTCGACCCTTGGGCATTTGTCTGAAACCCCCCATATGATCATTCACAAAGTAAGCATCCTCCTCAAAATAAGACTCCCTTATACATGAGTGCTCGTGAAGGTTGATGAACTATCGCATTCACTCTTTATTGATTCTGCTTGTCAAAACATCCATGCTTGTGCGAAGTTGAGCAAGTTGTTGCATAATCTCCTCATTGATCTTGGCTTGATTTGAACCAACATTAACAACACATGAACTCCTCATAGAAGCTCTGTCAGGTTGTCTCTATGCACGATTCATCTTGACAACTTGCTCTATATATTCGGCAATCCTTGTAAATGGTTGGTCTAAAAACATGCCCCCCATAATGATGTCGGAACAGGCTTGACTATTCTAATCAAGGGCATGGTAGAAGATCCCCACCAAGGCATTATCAACTATCTTATGGTTAGGGATGCTCCTTAAACACTTAGTAAACTGCTCCCATGGAGTGACAATTAAATTACTAAGAAGTTTCTCAAAGTTGTTGATCTAATCCTTTAACTTGATTTCTTCGATCAAGGGAAGTACCTCTCCAAAAAGGCCTTCTGCAAATCTACCCAACTAGTGCTTCAATTCTGCAAGATCTCAGATAGCCATAACACATCATTACTCATAAGAGATAATGGGAAAACATGAAGTCCCATAGTATCCATAGACAAATATTGTGTCCCCATCACACTCTTGCAAACAAATGTCACATTGTGCAAATGGTTATGTGGATCCTCTGATGGTAGGCACGCAAATAACCCACGATTTTGTAGTATTTGAAGTAACCCACTTGAAACTATGAACTTTGTATCAGTTGTTAGTGGTGGCAACACAATAGCTCCGGTCACATCCATAGCTATAGGGTTCAACCTATACTAATTCTACCAGTAAAAATTCTCAATGAAATCCCAAGGCTATGGAATATTCTCTAAAGGAGGTGGGTTTTTCTTTTTGATCATCATCATTTACATTCCAATTCAAGGCTACATTACCCGCGATGTTAGCATTTTCTAAGGCCATGTTTCTTGTAATTGTTTTGATCTCTAGATCAAGTGGAGTTAAGGGATTGCCTTGACTCATAGTGTTGGGCATAACTACTAGTATACCCTGCAAATAAACAAAAACAAAAGTAAAATACAAGAGGACTAAGGATTAACACTTGAATTACAATTACTAATGAGCTTAATGAAGTCTAGCCGTATTCCCCGGCAATGGCGCCATAATCTTTGATCACGCCCAAGTTATACCTCTCTTTTCAAGGATAAAGCATTCATTGTCAAATATAAAACCTAACCAAGGTTAGGGTTAGGGTTGAATCCCACAAAGAATACAAAGACTCACAATGAATTCACCAATGCGCAATTCAAGTAATTAACAACTCAATTCCCCAAAGGAAGGGGGGTTGCAATGTTCAACAAGAAAATAAACTAAACTGACTAACACAAGAGATAAATCAATAATGGAGAGAAATTTGGGAATTGTGTTCCTCATGATTCACTAACTCAATATCCTTGGGTAACCCAATTCTTGACTAGAGTATTGCATGTAGGATGGTAATTTAAGTTCACCAAGCCCTTTGGTCAAAGGTGAGAGGCGAATTTCATTATATGACTTGGCCCATCTCTATAGTGTGCAATAATAACCATTACCTATAGTCCCAGTCAACCTCCCCTTGGTCTAGTCCAGTTGAGTAGACGAGAACACATCAATGAATCCTGTTAATTAATCTTTTTTCCCTATTCATTACCACCTGGATCAGGAAGGAAAGACTAGGCAAGTTCTAATATTGGCCACCACCAGAAAACATGCAAAACAAAAAGAATTCATTAATACATGCAAATACCCATTCCAAGAATTGAAAATTATCTGGGTTATTTGGTTAGATATTCATGGTTCCCATAACTCCAAGTTATACATTTAGCTACTCATTCTATGGGTAGATGAAGAAATTATGAATTGAGAAAACATAATTAAACACTTTCCCAATTGAATTGAAGAATAAGCAAATGCAATATTAATTGAGAATCACAAGATTTGAAGATCCAATTAATTCACAAGTGTATTCCAAGTCTCCAAGTACAAAATCCTAAAAGTACTTTCTAATGGCATTCACTACTAAATTCCGCAAAAAATTAACCAAAATAATAATATTTATAGTTATTACAACTAAGTCCTAAAAAATAGAAAAACTGTGATGACTTTCTATGACAGGTCCTTATGACTCATAAAGTGATTTACAAGTCGTAATTGGAGTCTCGTATTCAGCTTCTTCAATCTTAGACTTCACCGCCACGAATCCACTTTATGAGTCATAGATTGATTCACGACTTGTATTGAACTTTTGTAGACTTCATGTGCATCAACTAGTCCTTCACTAGAATTCTTCACGAAATCTCTCTATACGGCATGTAGAATGATCTGCGACTCATCTAGAGGTCTTGTATAGCTAAATTACAAATCTCATCTTTCGTTAGAAATCCTCACGAAACCCACTCTACGACTCGTAGACGGTCCCATAAACCATTAAAAATCAGAAAAGTCCGCAATTTTTCCCAAAGTCATGCCAACCGACTTTCCTGCAAACTAAACACCAAAAACACATAAAAACCATAAATATTGCATTGAGAACATATAAAATCCTAAGTTTTAAGCATCAAATGTGTTGTATTTTGATAGCATATCAAATTTTCGTCATTGAATTCACTTAACTTTACAGATTCCCTTGGGTTAGACCCTAACCTTGGTTAGGTCCTATTTCTCGACAACGACCGCTTTATCTGTAAAAGGAGGTGTAACTTGGGCAATATCAAGATTTTGGTGTTGTTGCCAGGTAATATGGCTAGACATAGTAAATGCATAGTGATTTGGGTGATAATACTTATTTTTGATATTTTATGTGTTTTGTTATTTTTATTTTCTTTGTCGGGTGTAGCTGTAGTGTATGCCCAATACACGAACTCGAGGCAGACCCTTGACTCTGTTTAACCCAGAGAACCATATAACGTTGAAGGGAATGGGCGAAAATAATGCAAAGAACGCGATCAATGTAGCTATGAATAGGAACGAGAATGAGAATGTTGATCACGAGAACCCACCATCTCTTGAGGACAATGCTCCACATCCATAAGATTTTAATGCCAATACTTATATGTGGAATCAATATAGGCTAAATCCTATGGCTATGCAGGTGACTGGAGCTATTGTATTGCCACCATTACTGACTGACACAAAATTTGTCATCTCGAGTGGGTTGCTTTAGATGCTGTAGAACCATGGGATACTTACGGGCTTACCAACGGAGGATCCTCACAGCCACCTACACAATGTTGCTTTTGTCTGCAAGAGAGTGATGGGAACACAAAATCTATCTATGGATGTTGCGGGACTTCTTGTCTTCCCATTGTCTCTTACTGGCAATGTAGCATTAAGGCTATCAAATCTCCCACAGAGTTCGATCACTAGCTAGGCAGATTTGCAGAAGACCTTTTTGGAGAGGTACTTCCCTGATCAAAGAAGCTCAAGTTAAAAGACCAGATCAACAACTTTGAGCAACTTTCTAGTGATTTGATCATTACTACCTAGGAGCGGTTCACCAAATGCTTAAGGAGTGTCCTAGACCACAAGATAGTGGATAATTCCTTAGTGGAGATCTTCTATTGTGCCCTTGATGAGAATAGTCAGGCTTGTGTTGACACTATCATAGGGCTTATTTTCTTAGATCAGCCATTTGCAAGGATTGCGAAACAGATTGAGAGAGTGGTCAAGACTAATAATTCATAGGGGCAAAGAGATGGAGCATCTACCAAAGGTTCGTATGTTGTCAGGTGTTGGTTCAGAGCAAGCAAAGATTAATGGAGAAATTCTGCAATAGCTTTCCCAGATTCGCAAAGGTATGGAGGTAATAATGAAACAGAACTTGGAGCAAGTCAATGCAGTAGTTCATCAACCTCCACGTACACCTATTTAAAATAAGTCTTATTATGAGGAGGGTGTATTTTTGTTGCTGATCAAATGGAGGTTTCTGGACCAACACCCAAGGATCTAATTAGGACTATTGATGCCAAGGTCAAGGAAACCAAGGTCAGCAATAGATATGGAGCTTTCAGGGACAATCGCGGAGGATATTATGATAGGAACAGGGGTCCAAAGAGATACGCAGATTGGGGTCACAAAGATAGATTCAGAAATGGCCCCTATGCACCACCACATAACTGCAACATAGGTGCAAGTAACTCAAAGATTGAGGAGATGTTTGATCGCCTAGTGAAGAAAGCTAAGATACTGGATAAGACTCTGAGAGGCATGAAATCTAAGATTTTCAGCATTAATCAGAAAATTGAGTCTTAGTCTATGGCTATCAAATAGCTTGCAGTTTGGTCAAGTGTCGACTCAACATAATCAGCGTCAAAGAGGTACACTACCTAGAATCACAGTTCAAAACCCTAAAAATAAAGAATAGTGTATAGTAATTACTACTCGGGGTAGCAAGAGCACCATTGACCCTTCCATGCCAGTTGATGAGGATGATGTTCGAGAGGAGATAGTTGCAGCCAAGGATGCAGATGTAGGAGATAATTGTGACAAGGATGGGGTGAGCGAAGCTACTGATTTACCACAGAAGTTGAAGCCCATTCATAGGCCTCTTACTCTCTTCCCTTAAATGATCTAAAAAAGAGAGGAGGAAGCAAGTTCAAACACTTCCTCTCCATGCTGCAACAACTCTCTATCAACATCCCTCTCACTAAGGCATTAGAGAAGATGTCAAGTTATGTGAAGTACATGATGGACATGGTTACTAAAAAGCGCACTGTGAGCCAGGAGTTCTCCCAAGAGCTTTAGCATAACGATGCTATACGAGCTCCTTGATTCAGAAGCGAGAAGATCCTGATGCTTTCATTATACCCTGCATCATTGTTGATGTGAAGTTCAAAAGGTAACTATGTGATCTAGGTGCCAACATTAATTTGATACCCCTTTCAGTCTTCAAGAAGCTAGGATTGAGAGCCCATACTACGAAAAGCATGCAGTTATTGATGTCTGATCTAATAGTGAAAAATCTTGTGGATATACTTTATGATGTGATGGCCAAAGTTGAAAAGTTCATATTCTCGGTAGACTTTGTGATCCTCCCAATCATCTTGGGAAGACTGTTCCTAGCCACTGGGATGTATTAGTGGATATGGAATCCGATCAACTCAGGTTCAAATCAAATGACCGAAGAGGTTTTCTTCAATATTTGTCAACCCATGAAGTGGCCAGATCATTTGAAGAATGATATCTAGGCAATTGGTGAAGTCTGAGTAACCAATTTGTCCAAGTCATGCCGCAACAATAAATTATGCACTACTTGGGAGGAAACCAAGGGTCTTTGATGTAATAGTGTAGTTGTAGCTTTATTTTTTCAATTTTGGACTCATAGATAGTTTATTTTCTTGTATTTTGATAGTAATTTTAGACATCAGACTAGTTGCATATAGCATAATAGTATGTTCTATGAAGAATATGCAGGTACCTGGCTAAATCAGCCAATTTTTGTTAAGAAGAGCATCAAAAAGAGTCTCTATGACTTGTCCTATGGGCTATAAAAAACTTTACGACCCATACACCATCTCGCAGAGATTTCTAGTGAGCAAAATATTGAGCACTCCAGTCCATGAGCCAACTTTATGATCCGTAGATAAATCTATGGGTCATGAATGGGGCTCATTCTATGACCAACTTTACGAGTTGTAAATCAGTCTATGACTTGCAGGCTAGTTTGTGAAACCCAGTACTATAATCTAGGGTGTGGATGTTCTACAAAACCATAGTTCACGAGCCATAAAATACTCTACGGCTCGTAATCGGGGTTCTGTAGAGTCCAGGCCCATTAGATATTAGTTGGCCTAGTCAAGGTATGAATAATGGGGTCAAATTATTTTGACCCCATTTTAAACCTAATTAACAAAACTACCCGGCCAACTCTACCCCCACGTAATTGCGACCACCCACGGCGATTGTGCCCCAATTTTTTTGGTGATATTTTCTGATGACCTGAGGTTTTAGTGCCTCTTCACCTCCTTCATCTTCTACAACTTAGTCACACTACTTGGTAAGTTTTTGGTTAATTAAAAACCTTTGATATGTCTATGTTTTTCTGATTAAATTGGATATTATGTTGGGAAAAGTAGTTTAGATACGAAACCTATGTATGAAATCAACATGTTGATAATTCCATTAGGGTTTCCCATGTTTGAATATTTGTTTAAGTCTGGAATTAGTCCTGCCACCACACCGTAGAATGGGAGCTCGTGTGGAACCTTTTATTCTGGTGTAACGTTGCCTTGTTCCTATGATTTAAATAGTATATTTAGCGACTATTGAATCACCCACCATGTGTGATGAATTGATTTTATGTGTAAATTTGTGGTTGATGACATAGGTGTGTAACTTTATTGAGAAATTGTTCATTTGTGGTCAGAATAGTTAGGGAAATATGTCTAATTACTTTCGATGGGGTATACACATTGAATAGCATGTTGGGATATTGGTTATGGTATGAGAATCATGTGGTACATTTGTTTTATTTTGATGTTGTTACAATAATATTGAAAAAGTCGTACAGGGTCCGTTATGATGGACTTAGAAACTCAAGTAACTGAGTTTTCTTGTCTACGAGTGGCTTTTACAATCGTGAATCATTCCATGAGTCGTAATTGCCCCTCGTACAATATCCAAAAACTTAAAGCTTCTAAGTACCTACTAGATGAGACCTTCTATGAGTCATAGACCACTTTATGACTCGTAAAAAGCTCTCATAGATCCCTTCCTAGAATAAATTTTTTCAGATACTGAAATTCTCTACAACTTAGTCTGCGACCTGTAAAAGATTTTACAAGTCATAGTTGGTCTCGTAGACTTTTCCAGTGAGAAATAGTATTATGACATCTACTTTATGAGAGCTCTTTATGGTTTGTAGTACCAACTACAACATGTAAAGATGATTTTGTAGACCTTTCTACAACTTAGTCTAAATTGTTTTTACATTTCAATTTTCAATTTTCAATTTGTTGGGCTAACCAAGATGCGCATATGTTCATGTTTCAGGTACTATGGCCCCAAAAGCTAGAGATGAGATCAGGGACCTAAAGAGGAGTCTCAAGGATGATTCTTCGGGGGATGAGCAGACTCCGCCCCTGAGCAGATCACTAGAGGAGCTATATGCCAACCCAGACTTGGAGGTTGCTAGACCTCAAACTAGAGCATCTGCCAGAGTTGAACAGACTCGAGCTCTTGTCATCCGTACTCCTAGTCTGATGAGGGAGGCAACGATAAGAGAACTTCTATTCAGATGACTCCATTCAAAGATGGGGGTAGCCCATAGGGCGAAAGAAAACACCTAGCTAGGGCCGATCCCGATATATATTACCACTGATCAGCTATTTATTTGTATTACATGTTGTGTACAGATAATACAGTAAAGGTAAAGTAATAGAAAGAACATAAACTACATGATCCCACAGTATAACTAAAGGGTGGTCTCTTATCCTACACTAGTGCATTGTTTTATTTGAGTTGTTACTTCATACACAGTATTTCCTGCCTTACATATTTAGTACATCATCTCATACTGACGTCCCTTACGGGGGACCTGCATTTCATGTTGCAGGTACAGGTGCTAGTGGATCTCCCCAGTAGGAGTACAGGATATCCAGCTGATGTTACCAAGCTCTAGGTTGCTTCG
>JAOTQR010097738.1:0-16302 GCA_025774065.1 Solanum ossicruentum | reverse complement strand
TAGCGATATGCATTTCCTTTTGGCTTGTTATTACTGTTTACTTTCTTAAAGGCATGTTGAATGTAGAAATCCCTTATGATATGCATAGAAAGTACATAGATACAGGTTGGTTCTCCCTGGCAGTGGGTGTCAGTCCTCCTTAACGGGATTTTAGGCATGACACTTGAGGCATAGGCAATCACTTTCCCCTTCTAAATCAATATGCGTCCAAAACCAACACTTGATGTGTCACCATATACCATGAAGCTAACACCCTCCTTTAGCAAAGTCAAGATAGATGTTGTAGTCAACAAGTCCTTAAGATTTTAGAAGCTCTCCTCATACTCCTCTAACCAAACAAATGTCATATTCTTCTAAGTGAGCCAGTCAATAGAGTTATTATAGTCCTCAGCGTCCGGAGATAACAGTAGAGGCGTTCAAACAACCATGATATTGGGGGATAAAAGATAGAGGATAAGACTTCTAATGATCCTTTTAAGATACATAGATTATCCTAAATGCCCATAACTATAAGAGCTAATCAAAAAAGAGGGATACTCGCCTCTTTTCCAAGAAATCCATGGGAGTCCACATTTGCATGGGGTCGGGTACCTTATATATGAGGTGAATCCCAATTTGCCTTTTCATGGTCAAGCTTCTTTTCTTTCCTCAGTAGAAAGGCCCTACACAAAACACCAATAATACCTATTTAAACCCACAAACCTACAAATCTTGGTGGTTAAAGTGGCCTATTCCACTCTCTAACTACCTCACTCTTCACTTAATCAATCTTGATGCCTTCCATGGACACCACATGCCCTAGAAATGCTACCGAACTAAGCCAAAACTCTCACTTGGAGAACTTAGCATACAATCTCTCCTCTCTGATCCTCTGAGCACAATCCTCAAATATCTAATATGATCAGCCTCAGTATTAGAGTAGACCAATATATTATCAATGAATACAATCACAAAGGAATCTAGATATGACTAAAATACTCCATTCATCAACTCCATAAATGTGGCAGGTGCATTAGTAAACCTAAATGACACGACAAGGAAATAATAATGACCATACCTCATCTAGAAAGCAATCTTAGGAATGTGAGATGATCTAATCTTTAACTAATGATATTTGGATCTCAAATCTATCTTACAGAACACCGTTGCACCCTGAAGTTGATCAAACGGATCATCAATCCTAGGAAAGGGGCACTTTTTCTTAACAGTCACCTTGTTCAACTGTATGTACTTAATATACATCCTCATTGACCCATTTTTCTTCTTTACAAACAAAGTTGGAGCACCCCATGGTTACATACTAGGATGAATGAATCCCATACTCAACAAGTCCTAAAGCTGCTCTTTCAAGTCCTTTAATTCAGCAAGAATCATATAATAGGGAGGAATAGAAATTGCCTTGGTGCCCAACTCAACAGCAATGGTGAAATTAATGTCCCTATCAATAGGGACCTTGAAAGATCAGTAGGGAACACATTTATAAACTCAAGAACAACAGGAATAGACTTTATAGAAGGTAAATCACCACTAGAATAACAAATAAAGTCCATGTAAGATAAGCAAATCTTATCTATCAATCTCTAAACCCTAATATATAAGATAACTTTCTTAATATAAGACCCACAAGAACCTTTCCACTTAACTCTCATTCTACTAGGCACAGCCAAATTAACCATCTTGGCAAAATAATCAAGAATAACATGAATATGGAGACAACCAATTCATACCCAAAATAACATCAAAATTAACCATATCAAGAATTTATATCCACTTAAGTATCATAACCTACCAAAGACACAAGATAGGATTGCTACACCCATTCCACCACTAAAAGGTCTCTTACTGGGGTAGAAATATGTAGAGGCACAAGTATACGAGCACATAATAAATCAGACCAAATAGTAAAGTATTTGGACACTTATGAATAAGTAGATCCAAGATCAAGAATTACAGAGGCAAGCCAATGGCAAACTAGAACAATACCTGTAATAGTTAGCATTTAAGGCATCTACCTCAAGTCTATCCAAAAAAGCATAAGGTGAGCATTACGACCTCTACCGGACTAACCCATGCCTTTACCACATGAATGAACTGTAGCATCACCTGCACTCCTATTAAGAGCATGACCATCTCTACCTGACTAAGCTCTATCACTTCCTTAGACTAGTTATGTTGGACCTCTAGTTGGAGGTGTTAAATCTCTAACAGGTATCGCTAAATAGGTACGGCGTGGACTAGAATAAATCTGAAAAAGGAACTGCCTGATCATGTGGATAGGATCTCCATAATAATAATAAGATTTTAGAGTAGGATGATGATATGAAGAACTAGGAGGACTGTTGTATCCACCCTGACTTGAAGATCTCCGACCACTAGATGAATTGAAACCACCCTCCATAGCTGGGAAAGAAGAATGCACTAGGCCCTGATGTTGTGATGAACTACCACCCTAATGAAATCATCTACCTTCTGAAGAAGATCTAAAATAATGACCAGAAGTGCAAGCCCTCTTGGGACCACCAAACACCTCTCGAACCATCAACTCCACCTCTTTGGAAGTACTCACAATAGTTTGGAAAGAGGCTCTCTCGCGGGTTGACCTAAATACATAAGATTGATGGAGAAAATCAAGCCTCTCATAAATCTACAAATTCTCTCCACCTCTGTAGGAATAAAGGATATAGTATGCCATGATAATTAGAAAGGGCCCCATACTCTGGAATGGTTATACCACCTTGAGTCAAACTCTCAAATTTCATTCGGCTCTTCTTGCAAAATTTCTAAGACTTGAATCGATCGTGAAATTCTTCTAAGAAAACAGTCCACTTAGTTGGATGAGACCCAACTTGTATAGACCTCATATATGTCCTCAACCAGTCTTTTATGGTGCCTATGAGCTGAAGAGTAATAAATCTAACACCTCAAGGATGAACTAGGCCAACAACCTCTAACATCTCACATCATAAATCAAGAAATCATAAGCATTCTCACCCTTACCACCCTGAAACTTAGGTGGTTTCTTCTTTTGAAACTGTTCATAGCTCAACAGATCATCAATTGCAAGTATTGGCTCAAGATCAATTTGTACTGGTGTAGGAACTATGGGTGGTTATCTCACCAGTGTGACCCTGAATAGGAGCATGTCCATCTGCACAGATCTATGAACGTCTTGGTAAACCTGTGGCACTTTCTGTCTTTGCCATGCCTTGGAGTACATCTAACATACTCAGCAAAGTATCTTAATACTAGATAATGCAGAAACTTAAACAACATAACAATAATAATATCAAGGCTATAAAGAATAAGTCCAACTAAATGCCATCCCAGAACTAGTTGTCACAAGGTACAAGCTTCTAATACATCAGAATAAGAAGAAAAGGTATAAGTCTCAATGGTTTTTTCTGTCAAATTTAACAAAACTAATAATAATAATATTTGATAGCCTTGAGAGTATTCTAGAATGACAAGACACTACGTCTTGACTATCAATGCCTCAATCCAAAGAAGGAGAAGTAGAAAATCAGCAGAATCTGGGCTCACTATCTACACACATGTGTAGAAAATAAGGGTGAGTACCAAGGTACCCAACAAGCATACTTACCATGATTAGAGAATAATGAATACCAACTACATACTTTCGAACTATAAAACATGTGCGCAAAAAGGGCAAGCATAAACAATAGGCAATATAACAGTTACAATATCATATCACAGTATTGTAATAGCCCAACTTCATAATACAAAAGGATCAAGTTATTCAACATATCTCACAACCTTTCAATAGTTCAATCTCAATAATATACAAGATTCAAATCATGCAAGACATCACACTTGGTCATACATCAACTTCAAGAAAGGAATGACATGAAATAGAATGAATATTACAAAATGTAAGCAATTCAATACAATGATAAATAAGTGATGATGTGTGTTTGTCCTATGATACACAATCACTGATATAATAATAAAATCGAAACTAATGGGGGGCCACACATGGACCATATACTTACCAAAATCATTTTTCTTTGGCATTTAACTTTCAAAACAAGCGAGACCATTTCCCTTCGGCTTTCTTTTCTTTTTATTTATGTTTCTTTTCTTAGCTAGAATCATTTTTCTTCATCTTTTTATTCTTTTTGTTTTGTAGCCGATACTATTTCCCATTAGCTTATCACCACAAATAGGATATTAAACACACAAATATCATCATATCATAAGTATCACTTTCATAATTATGAGTGTATAAAAGATTTCTATACAACTCACTCTCTCATAATCAAGTACTCAATCTCATTATCAAATAGCTGAAACTATTTTCCTTCGACTTTTCATCACAAATAGAACATCAATCAATTCATGTCATCTTGGCACAATAATCACTTTCACATATATAGAAATAGACAACATGTTCATATTACATCATATATTTATAATTTATCAATCATTTCATTGTCTTTCAACATTTGAATCATCATCAGTACATTATGTAATAATCACAATATAACATAGTTCAACTCTTTCAATTACCTTTAGTCATCATAGCTTAGGGCAATTCATTATTTCAGTCCTTGTTTCACAAGTATTTAGTACATAAGCATTTATCTCAATATTTCACATAAGGTAGTTCAATAGACAATTCCATGTAATATGATTCAAAGTTCAACAATTAGAACATCCTAAACACTTTCATGTTATCAACTATGGCATCACAAGCCCATTTCACAATATCAACCCACAAGTCTAAGTCAACAACAATAGATATCATTTCATAGTTCACGTCATACATATGACTATTTTAACATTCTCATTATCCAAATCATATCCATTAGAATAGATTTATAGTTCACATGTTTCACATTGAAGGAAATACAAAGTTCAATAAACTCAACAAGAGTTAGAGTCCACTTGCCTCAGTTAGCCAATCAGTTACTCCAAAAATAATGTCTTCCCCTTCTGAATAGAATCTGAATCACCATAATTTAATTGGAAACTTTTATGACCCAAGCGTAGGGCCTAGACGTGATACGGTGAATGAGGAACCCGAAGGGACCCCAATCAATCCTCTTAGCTCATTACACATCCTTGGTCGCGGAAGCAATAAAGTAACAATAAAAGAGTTAAAATAAGGGAACATGAGCTAAGGGACATCCTTCATATCATAAAATATCATTGAGTCAAAGAAAGTCAAGGCGTACAGCATCATTACATAACTTGTCCAATAATACCTTTAAACATAGAACTTAGCAGGGCTAAGACAAGCAACCAGGCTCATCCTCATAGTCAAAGCATACAATAAAGAAAAGAGAGTCTATAAATAGCATAAATCAAGAGAAGTATTTCCTCGAAGTTGAGGACTCACCAACTTGCTTTGAGAGATACTACACTAGCCATGTGGAGCAGGAGGATGATCAAGTGGGGCTCCGGTTCCTACATGGTAACATTATGTAGGCATAGAGTACGCGTTAGTATGTACAAATATACTAATTATGTAGGATGCAATGCAATAATTGATAAGCAACATAGTCAAAATACATAATTAAGCAATAGATGTTCATATAACAATATGGCATTCATAAATGATACTTGAAGTAAACATGCTTATAAATGGAACATATTACATGTATAGGAATAGACCATCATCATAGACCAAGCAACTTAGTACTTGGAATCTAAAGTAGATCACCCCTTAGAAGTGATTGAGGTACCAACACCTCAATTGGTTGATGGCTTACCACCCCCATCAAAGGTGATTGACGTACCAACCCCTCAATTGGTTGATGGCTTACCACCCCATTAAAGGTGATGGAGGTACCAACCTCTCAATTGGTTGATGGATTACCACCCCATCCAAAGTGATTGAGGTACCAACCCTTAATTGGTTGATGGCTTACCATCCCCATCCTAGGTGATTGAGGTAACAACCCCTCAATTGGTTGATGGCTTACCACCCCCATCCTAGGTGATTGAGGTACCAACCCATCAATTGGTTGATGTCTTACCACCACCATCCTAGACAATCCCTCAATTGGTTGATGGCTTACCACCCCCATCCTAGGTGGCTGGGGCATCATCCCTCAATTGGCTATGGTCAACTTATAACACAATAGATACTTCTCATGAAATCAATACATACATATCAACCTTTCATCATCATAAAGTCACTTAACTCATATGCTTCAACACTCAAGATACATTAACCAGAAATTATATCAAACATTTGGTGGGTGTGCAATGTTAGTTTAAAATCATGCAATTCAAGAGTGAAATCATGCAAGAAAACTTAATGTACAACCACCCATCAACATTTGGTAATACCCGCTTGCAACATAATTAACATCCTTCATCAAATCTCAAGGTAGATCTAGGATTCATAACTCAAAATATGCATAAACAATCACTCTTTCGTAAAACCCTAATATTGTTCATAGTCAAATGCATAAGAGAAGACCAATAAGTAAAATCAACTTAGAAACATTTAATTTAGATAAAAAAGAAGCTTGGGCACCATGGGTGAAAGGACCCAATGGTTGAAACCCACATACCTTTTCTATGAAGAATTCTTGATGAAGATTGGAAATGGAGACTTGAAGCTTGAGTAAATCCTAAGGATCCGGATGAGTTTTGGGACTTGAATTATGGGGTGAAATATTTGTCTAAGTGTTTGAGAGAGTATTGGGGAATGTCATGTATGATATGACGGTGAAATATGGCTAAGTATAGGTATTTTCATGCATGGGAGGACTTAGGCCGAAGACTCAAAAGTCTTGGACAGAACTAAAAAAAGGACAAAAATAGCACTGTGGTGCGCCCCAGCCATGTCGCGCTAGGGGCGCGCACAACTCACTGGAAATTGCATTTTGGAAATTTGAAATTGTGATTTGTTTCCTCTAAAATCGGTGTTAGACCAATTGCCTACTCAAGTTTGATCCCTAATCAAGAATACGAAGTTGGATTTTTTATATCACACATGGATTTTGAGATATGTGGAAATTACAATTACAGACACTTTCGAGGAATATTATTTGGCACTTTTGGGGTCGTTTCAGAAATGAATTCATAATCACAATTCAAAACTAACAATACCAAAATCAAGCAATTAGAAAAAATCACTACATGAAATCAATGACAATCTAGAAATTTTTAGATAAAGGAATTCATATCATGATTAGGAAACCATTAGTAAAAAATCAAATCAAAAATAGAGTTGAAGTGAGTCAATAATCATCAATTTCATAAAATCTCAAAGTTCATGAAAATCTCAAAATTTCTACACTGAATCCTCCAATTTTGATGCTAAAGTCAAGGAGTAATTAATGGGTAATGATAAGAAAAGTGGAAAATACCTTTTTTCAATCAAAAGCCTCTGAAAACTATATCACAAGTCATCTTAGTCAAGCTCCCAAAGTTTGAAAATGGAGGAAATGTTCATAATGGGAGTGCAGAGGTCTAAAATCCCCTCTCGGATGTTGTTGTTGCGACACACTAACAAATATATAGGCCTTTGCTATAGCGACTTCACTATTGCAACCTTGTAGTCGCTATAGCGAAGGGCCCTAACTATAGTGAAGCAGCAATAGCGGCCAGGTGTCACAACCCAAGCCTAGGGCATAGATGTGACATGGCGAATGACGAACATGAAGGAACCCTAAACAAGCCTCTTAACTTGTCATTACATATCATTGGTCGTGGAAGCTTATAAAAGACGTAAGGAGTAGAATAGTAGCAAAGGGGCAAAGGGGAGAGCTTGTATAACATCATAATCAAGAGACAAATAGTCCAAGATCATATAATATATACATAAAATGTCCAACAAACACCTCTAATACTTAGATAGGAGCAGGGGCCAACACAAAGCAACCGAGCTCACCCTCATAGTCAAAGTAGAACATAAAGAAGAATGTCTCAATACATAATAAGAACAATATACACTAAGGACCCTAAAGTTGAAGACTCACCAACTAGCTTGAGTAGTACTGAACTAGCCATGTGGAGGAGGAGGAGGATGATCAATTTGGGCACTAGTTCCTATATGGTGATATCATGTAGGTAAGAGTATGCGTTAGTATGTTTGAATGTTCTTAGTATGTAGGATCCAATGCAACAAGATATAGGTGTCATAGTCAAAATGCACAACAATATGCAATAGACATCATATAACAATATGGCGTGAATGACCAATGCTCAAGTAAAACATTTTTAAGTAACTCATACTCATATAGGATATCATATGTGTAGAAGAGACCAATATGATTTCCAAAGTACAAATCCCTTGGTTGGTTAATGATGGTCTCACCCCATCACCATGGTGGTGTGGTACAAATCCCTCACATGGTTGATGATAATTTCACCTTATCACCCTAGTAAAAAAGTACAAACTCCTCACATGGTTGATGAGTACAAACCCCCACCTCGATTATCAAGGTACAAACCCCCTCGAAAAGGTTATCCGGGATCTTAGTCCCCCCAGATCAGGCATGATATAATGCAACACTTAATATAGATTATATCATATACATAAGCTTATTTCATCATCATAACATCAATCATATCATATCTCAATGCTTTGGACCTTCAATTCCTCAAGAAACCACATCCAGACATTTTATCGAACACTTAGTGGGTGTGTAATGCTAGTATAAAACCATAAAATATATAGATGAAATCATGCAAGAAGATCCATTTTAAAATCAACAATCAATACCTTGCAACAGCCTCAAGCAATATACATCAAAACCCCTCATCAAATCTTAAAATAGATCCAAGATTTATAGCTCAAAACATAGCAAACCAGTCACAACTTTACATAGCTTTAACGTTGTTCATAGGCATGTTCATACTAGTAAACCCAATTGTAAAATCAACTTTAAATCATGCAAATTAAGTAGAAAGGAAGTTAGGGCACCATGGGTGAAAGGACCCAATGGTTAAAACCCACATACCTTAGCTTTGAAGAAGCTCTTGATGAAGATGAAAAATAGAGACTTGAAGCTTGAAGAAAATCCTTAGTTCCGGATGAGGGTCTTGAGACTTGAATTTGGGAGTGAAAAATATGGCCAAGTGTTTGAGAGGATATTGGGGAATGTTTAGGATGATATGAGGATGAAATATGGCTAATTATATGTAAAAACATATTTGGGAACGCTTAGGACCAAGACACAAATGTCTTGGACCTCACAGAAAAATATATGGGCAGAAACTACAAAGGTCCACGTCGCAAACCTGCCACAAAGACTGAATTAACACATGTCCATGATGGAGGCCTGTCGCGGTACCATCGCGTACAGACACTGGATAAGTGATTTTTAGAAAAATTGAAATTGCTATTCTTTTGTTCTTAATCGGGGTTAGACCCTTTTTCCCCTAATTTTAACCCCCCGAACAAGAATATGAAATCAGATTTTCGATGTTGCAGGGATTTGGAGATATATGGAATTTAAAATGTCGAACATTCCGAGACACATTTTTGGGCACTTTTTGGGGTCGTTTCAATATTTCTTCCTTGGGAACATTCGTCTCCGAATGTAAAAGAGATATACAAGACAAGAGTGATCATAAAAAAATCAGCTCCAACAAAAATGTAGCATTACATTTAGAACACCATTTTCAAAATCTCAACATAAGTGTAAAATCATCATAAATTTGCTAACTTAAACATGAACGTATATGGATGACTTAGGGGCTGAAATATAAGACTTGAAATCACATAGAGGACTTAAAATTAGTACCTTAGGCTTGAGTGGGGTGGACAAGTCAAGGATACCGCTTTTGCATGTCCGTCTTGGCCACTTATGTAGCACGTTCGACTTGTTGGTTCCTCCAAAGGACCTTAATAGATGTCACCTCCCTGTTCCTCAATCTCTTCACTTGCCTATCCAAAATCTGAACCGCAGTCTCCTCATAAGTCAAGTTATCCTCAACAACCCCCACAATATCAAGAGGCACAATAGTATTAGATCACCCACACATTTCCTCAACATAGAGACATGAAACACCGAATGAACCAATTCTATCTCACTAGGAAACCTCAACTCATAAGTTACCTTTCCAACTCTCTTTATCACCTCATAAAGACCAACATATCTTGGATTCAACTTCCCCTTTTTATCAAAATGGACCACACCTTTCATTGGAGAAACTTTCAAATAGACCCTATCACCCACTTTAAATTTAAGTCTCTTCTCCTCACATCGGCATAAGATTTTTGGCAACTTCGGGTTGTCTTCAATATCTCCCTAATCATCCTAACCTTCTTAAGAGCCTCCATAACCAAATGTGGTCCCAATAGAGCTACCTCACCAACCTCTAACCAACCAACCTTTGATCTACAATGCCTCCCATAAAGAGTCTCAAAAGGAGCAATACTGATTCAAGAATGATAGCTATTATTATATGCAAACTCAATCAGAGAAAGATGATTATCCCAACTACCCCTCAACACCAATACACATGCCCTAAGCATATCTTCAAGGGTTTGAATTATCCTTTCATCTTGGTCATCCCTTTGAAGCTGAAAGGCCATACTAAAGTGAACTTTTGTGCCAAAACCCTTTGAAAAGACCTCCAAAAGTGAAAGTAAATTGTGCACCATGATCTGATATGATGGAAAAAGGAACCCCATGTAACCTCACTAACTCATGGAAGTACAACCTTGCATACTCTTCAACCCCATATGTAGTCTTCACAGGTAGAAAGTGAGCCGATTTCGTCATTAAATCAACCACAACCCAAATGGAATCAAAACCTTTTCTAGTCTTGTGCAACCCAACCACAAAATCCATATTAATCACCTCTCACTCCAAGTAGGAATCTCTATGTCGTAGGTTATGCCACCTGTCCTTTGATGTTTGGTTTTGACTTGTTGACAACTATGGCAACCGGAAACAAATTTGGCAATGTCCCTCTTCATGCCTCCCTACCAATACACATCCCTCAAGTCTCTATACATTTTGGTGGAACAGGGGTGGATAGAAGAAGAAGAATTATGGGCCTCATCAATGATTGTCTTCTTCAAACCATCAACACAAGGCATACATAACCTACCTTGATACCTAAGGGAACCATCTCCCCCTTGGGAGAAAACCTCTACTTTGTCCTCTTTCACCGAGTCCTTTAATTCAAGCAAGGAGGAGTCAAGATCTTGTTTTGCTATCACCTTATCAACCAATGAAGACTTAGACCCATCAACAACAACAACACCATCATCACCAACCTCTTCCAACCTAACCCCCAATCTAGCTAATCGGTGGACTTCCCTAGACTTCTCCCTATCACCACCATCAATATGAGTTAGGCTACCCATAGACACCTGACTTAAAGCATCCTCCACAATATTTGCCTTACCGAGATGGTGATGCATACTCATGTCACTGGCCTTAAGAAGTTCTAGCCACCTTCTTTATCTCAAGTTGAGATCTTACTGAGTGAAAACATATTTGTGGCTCTTATGATCGGTGAACACATCAACATGCACCTTATACAAATAGTGATGCCCACTCTTTAATGAAAACACAACGACGACTAACTCTAGATCATGGGTAGGATAGTTCCTTTTATGTACCTTGAGTTGTCTAGAAGCATAAGTTATGACCTTACCATTTTGCATCAATACACAACCCAAACCAACCCAGGAAGCATCACAATACACCACAAATCCCTCAAGTCCATCTGGTAGTTACAATAAAGGAGCGGACATAAGCTTGTGTTTCAATGCTTGGAAGCTTGTGTTTCAATGCTTAGAAGCTCCTCTCACACTTGTCGATCTATACAAACTTAATCTTCTTTTGAGTCAATTTTGTTATAGGGGAAGAAATGGAGGAGAACTCATTCATAAAGCTTCTATAATAACCTGCTAGGACCAAGAAGCTCCTAATATCCGACGGGGTCAATGGTCTAGGCCAATTCCTAATCACATCAATTTTCTTCAGATCCCCTTTTATACCATTCCCCGAAACCACATGACCCAAGAATCCAACCTACTTCAACCAAAATTCACACTTTTCATACTTGGCATACAATATCTCCTCCCTCAATCTTTGCAACACAAGCCTCAAATGCCCCATATGCTACTCCCTACTATGTGAATAGATCAAAATATCATCAATGAAGACCATAACAAAGGAATCAAGGTAAGGTTTGAAGACCCTATTCATTAGGTCCATGAAGATGGTTGATGCATTGGTCAATCCAAACGACATCACCACAAATTCATAATACCCATGTCTAGTCCGAAAGGACGTCTTGGGAATATCACACTCCCTCACCCTCACTTGATGATACCCAGACCGAAGATCAATCTTAGAGAAAAAGTTAGCCCCTTGTAATTGGTCAAACAAATTATCAATTCTTGGAAGAGCATATTTATTCTTGATAGTGATCCTATTGAGATGTCGATAGTCAATACACATCCTAAGGGACCCATCCTTCTTTTTCACAAACAACACCGGAGCACCCCAAGGTGATTGACTAGGTATATAAATCCCTTCTCCAACAAATCTTTCAATTATTCCTGTAATTCTTTCAACTCCGTTGGGGCCATACGGTAAGGGGGAATTGAAATAGGTTGAGTATCAAGGAGGTCTATACCTAAATCTATTTCCCTTTCGGGAGGAATATCAAGGTCATTTGGGAAGACATCAAGAAACTCTTTTACAACCGGAACCGACTCTATGGGATAGACTTTAGACTCCACATCCCTAACCCTCACAAGATGGTAAATACACCCCTTAAAGATTAACTTACGAGCTATAATGCAAAAGATGAACCTACCCTTGACCACCACATCTTAACTTTTCCACTCAAGGATGGTTTATTTGGAAATTGGAATTTGACCCTATAGGTTCTACAATCAATAGAAGCATAGTAGGCATGCAACTAATCCATACCAAGAATGACATCAAAATCAACCACGTCTAATTCAACAAGATCATAAGGCAACAACTTATAAAAAATGCAAATAGGACAACATCTGTAAACTTTCATAGAAACAATAGAGACACCAATAGGAGTAGACACTTCAAATAACTCATGTAACAACTCAGGGTCAACATGACACTTTTTAGCAACAAAAGGGGTAACAAAGGAAAGAGTGGCACACAGATCAAATAAAGTATATACATCAAAGTCAAAGATTTTCAACATACCGATAACAACATCAGGAACCTCACCAGCCCCTTGCCTCCCATGTAGAACATAAAACTAATTGTGTCTTAGGGCACTACCTTGATGACCACCCCTACCCAAAAGAACCGCATTTACACCCCGGCCTTTGCACGGTTTTTTAGACAATCCATCTTCTTGTGACCAAGTTCCCCACATTCAAAGCATGCATTAGAACCTTTCAAACATGGACCTACACGGCTCCTTCCATATTTAGGGCACACATCAATAGGAACTACACCACCAACAACTTGAGACCTAGGGAAGTCATTGGCAAACCCCCTATTAGTATCATGAGAATACCCTTGGCCTTGACGAAATCTAGCACCCTTTTGGAATTTACCCTCAAATCAGGCCCTCTTGGCCTCATGCCCCCATCTCTTCCTCAATTTCTCCTCTTCTATTTGCTCGGCATAGGTCATCAGCCAAGACAAGTCTATGCCAATAATTAGCATGGAGGACCAATATTCTTCACTCACAAGTTGAAGACCCCCATCACGAACTTATTCATCCTAGATCTAGGATTGGCCACCTAATGAGGAGCATACTTTGAAAGTTGACTAAACTTGAGAGGCATACTTCCTCACACTCATAGAACCTTATTTCAAGTTCATGAACTCTACTAACTTAGCTTCTCTAAGCTCAAGAGGAAAAGACTGATTATGGAAAGCCAATTTGAACTCCTCCCAAAGCACCACATTACCAATTCCCTTCTCACCCTTCCATTGATCACACCATATTTTGTCTACCCCTTTGAGTTGGTACGTGACTAACTCTGCCTTTTCATTCGGCCCAACACTCATGATATTCAAAATTTTATAGACTTTATCAATGAACTCTTGTAGATCTTCATCCACCTTTGACCCATAGAACATCGAATTCATCTTAATAAAGAACCATACCCTAGCTTTCGAGATAGTATAATGAGGGGCTTAGGCCCCTTGATTGACTTGATTGGCCACAACTTGGGCAAGCATAGTGAGGGAATCCCGGAGCTCACTATTGGTAGGTTGCTCCTCGGGAGTTTAGGCTCTTCTTCCTTTAGTGTTTGGCATGATCTACCATAACAAAGAACAATTGTTAGGGGGAAAAAACTTACCAAAACTCTATAGCACGACTTAGAACATGAAGAAGGGAAACATTTCCTAAAATGTCTCATAGCCTCCTATTCATAGTCATAGCGCACTTCAAAACCATGAATAGGACTAATCAAAGCGGTATGTTGGACTTTGAGGATTTATCAACCTAGTGCTCTGATACAAAGTTTGTCATGGCCCAATCCGAGGGCCTAGACATGACACGACGAATGGGGAACCCGAAGGAATCCTAAACAAGCCTCTTCACTTGTCATTACACATCATTGGTCGTGCAAGCTTATAAAAGACATAAGGAGTAAGAATAGGGGCAAAGGGGCTAAGGGGAGAGCTGGCATAACATCATAATCAAGAGACAAAGAGTCCAAGATCATATCATAGATACATAATATGTCTAAAAATCACCTCTAATACTTAGATAAGAGCGGGGGCCAAGACAAAGCAATCGGGCTCACCCTCATAGTCAAAGTAGAACATAAAAGAAGAGTGTCTCAATACACAATAAGAACAATATAGACTAATGTCACATCCCGCCAATATTTCTACCCAAAATAGCGTAGAAAATGCGCCCGGCATACTCCGGAAGACCCCGGAACTCCCTAGAATGCTGCATAACATTGAAGATTGCACTAGAGAGTCCCAAAATGTTCTAGAGAGGTGCAAAACGTTTTTGGGAAGCCAATTTGCCTAAATATCTTAGATATTTATCTAGAAATATCTTAGATATTTCTTAGGAAGTTTCTAGGCTTGCAATGTTAGTCGTTGGATCAAATTGATCCTAGCCGTCCATTAGGAAGGGGGCTTAGTATAAATACCCCTCATCGGCTTCTCATTTGGCATCAAGCAAGAAAGCAAGCATCAAGCAATCTTATAAGCATTGTAAAGCATTCCCAAGTTATAAAAGTTCTTCCTTCTTAAAAGCTCTTTGTCTTCTTAATCTAGCGTTCCCTTAGCGTTCCAAAGTTGGAAGGCTTGCTGGTGTTTGCAAGTTTGGGCAAGAATCATAGGCAAACTGAGTAGCGCCGTACGACCTCTTATCTTGAATCTCTAAGGTCGTAACAAAATGGTATCAGAGTAGGCTTGAACTAAGGGAAGCATGGCAAATGAAGGAGACATTCACGCCACCACCTCCAACGTTATGCTGGATGTTGGCAAGAAACGCAAGGGGAAGAAAGGCTTAAAGAAGGTTGAGGAGGTGCCAGCAGAACCGACACCAAGTGAAGCTATAACAACTCACTCCCCTTCTGCAGCAGAGTTAAGCGATCATGAACGAGGCGAAGATCCCTCCGATATCCCGCTCGGCAAAGGATGGGTCGAGAGGGTTGATACTGCCCGACATGCAGTAGAGTTCTTAGGCCATCGCTTGAATGAGTTTGATGGTAGGTTTAAGGGCCTGGAGGAGCTCACCCTTGAAGAGAACGAGCACATCCGGAAGGAGTTGGATGGACAACAGTTGGCGGTATACGAGCTGAGGGAGATGATCACGTCCTTAGAATGCCGGCTCGCGGAGGCACTTAGCAAGATGGAGGCCACGAGCGCCACAATGAAGGGCATGGCCGAGACAATGGAGGCCATGGGTGCGAGGATGAAGGCATTAGAAGAAGGAGTGACCGATGGGAGATGCATGTGGACTGCCGAGGAAATAGAGGCCAAAATCGAAGCTCCCAAGACACCAGTCTTTAAGGGCGCACAAGACGCGCAAGAGGTGGAGAACTTCTTGTGGCATTTGGAGAATTACTTCAAATGCAACAAGATAAGGGGCGACAACACAAAGATCAACATGACCGTAGTATACCTGACAAAGATGGCTATGTTGTGGTGGAAGCGAAAGGAGGCCGAGATAGGCAAGGGACTCTGCACGCTCAACACATGGGAGCAATTCAAGTCAGAGTTCAAGAAGACCTTCTACCCAAGCAATGTCGTTTATGAAGCCAAAAGGAGGCTTAGGAGTTTGAGGCAAACAGGCAGCGTGAAGACCTACATAAAGGAGTTCACAATGCTCACGCTTCAAATCCCCAACCTCACAGAGGAGGACATGTTGTTCCACTTCATG
>JAOTQR010097727.1:15621-27081 GCA_025774065.1 Solanum ossicruentum | reverse complement strand
TGTCATTCAGCAATGTTGATAAGTGATATAGATTTGTCCCACCTCATGACATATGTTGAACATTTGGAGGGACAGAAGCATAGCAAAAGAAGGAGTGGTGAGGCCAAGAGGGTCGTTTTGAAGGTAGGTTCCGAAGTCCCAAGGGTGGTCGGTTTCATCAAGGCCAAGAGTCTTCCAATTCTACTACTAGAAGATCTGCTATTGACAACCCAAGGGTCAAAGGTGGTGGTGTTGTGGTGCCTAATACTATTTATCCAAGATGTGGTAGAGGCCATAATAGCCCATGTTTGAAGGACACTAATGCTTGTTACAGTTGTGGTGAAGTGGGTCGTAAGGTGATTGATTGTCCTCGTAATTGCAACAAAGGTAGAGATGGTTGTCCATAAGGCCAAGGTACAAATGCGGGTCCTAAGGGAAGAGGAGTCCAACAAGGTAGTGCTCCAAGGCACAATAGGTAATATGCTCTTTAAGGGAGACAAAGGGTAGATGAGGTTCCTGATGTCACCATCGGTATGTTAAAAGTTCTTTATTGCGATGTGTATGCATTGATAGTTTTTTTGCTGATTTATCCACGCCTCCTCTTTCCTGGGTGCCACTCTTTTGACTCCATCAGATATTAGGAGTGCCTTGGGTTTGGCGGGTTATTACCAAAGGTTTGTGCATGGATTCTCCTCTATTGCTTCTCCTATGACTAAGTTGACCCAAAAGAAGGAAAAGTTTTTGTGGGTCGATGAGTGTGAGAAGAGTTTCCAAACTTTGAAAGATAAGTTTGTCTCAACTCCTATATTGTCTCTATTGGAGGGGTTGGAAGGGTTTGTTCTGTATTGTGATGCCTTAAGGATTGGCTTGGGTTGTATTTTGATGCAAACTAGTAAGGTGATAGCATATGCCTCTAGAGAACTTAAAGTGCATAAGAAGAATTATCCTATCCAAGATATTGAATTGGTCGTTGTGGTATTCTCTTTGAAAATTAGGCATCATAACTATTTTGATGTGTTTACCAATCATAAGAGTCTCCAATATATGTTCACCCAAAAAGATCTAAACTTGAAACAAACAAGGTGGTTTGATCTCCTTAAGGATTATCATCTGAGTGTGTATTATCACCTCGGTAAAGCTAATGTTGTGGTTGATGCTCTAAGTAGGGTGTTTATAGGTAGCCTAGCTCATATTGATGATGGTAGCAAGGAGGTGGCTAGAGAGGTTCATTGGTTGGCTAGATTGGAATTAGGTTGGAAGCGATTGAAAATGGTGGTATGGTGGTTGTTGATGGTTCTAAGCCTTCTTTGATTAAGGAGGTAAAGGAAAAATAATATCTTGACCCCGCCTTGTTAGAATTGAATGCCTTCGTGAGAGATGGTAAGGTGGAGGTTTTACCCTAATGGGGAGATAGTATCCTTAGGTACCAAGGTAGATTGTGTATGCCTAGTGTTGATTACTTAAGAAAGAAGATTTTAGATAACGCTCATAATTCTTCCTATTCTCTTCACCCCAGTTCTACAAAGATGTATAGAGATTTGAGGGAAGTGTATTGATGGGGTGATATGAAGAGAGATATTGCTAAGTTTGTATCTGTTTGTCTTCACTGCCAACAAGTGAAAGCCAAACATCAAAGGTCGGTCAGCCTAGCCAAAGATCTAGTGATTCCTACTTGGAAGTGGGAGGAAATCAACATGGATTTTGTGGTTGGGTTGCCTAAGACTAGAAGGCATTTTGATTCTATTTGGGTTGTCATTGATAGAATGACAAAGTTGGCTCATTTTCTATCAGTCAAAACTACTTATGGTGCCAAAGATTATTCTAAATTGTATATTCACGAGTTGGTTAGATTACATGGGGTAACTTTGTCTATCATTTCACGTGGTGCTTAATTCACTTCCCACTTTTGGAGGTCCTTCCAAAGTGGTCTTGGTACCAAGTTTAAGCTTAGCATGGCCTTTCACCCTCAAACAGATAGCCAAGCCGAAAGAACTATCCCATCTCTTGAGGATATTCTTAAAGCTTATGTTTTGGAGTTTAATGGTAATTGGGATGAACATCTTCCACTCATTGAATTTGCTTACAACAGTAGCTATTATTAAAGCATTGGTATGGCTCCTTTTGAGGCTCTCTATGGTAGACATTGTAGGTCCCCAGTTGGATAGTTTGAGGTAGGGGAGATGGCTTTGTTAGGTTTGGATTTGGTTATGGAGGCCATGGAGAAGGTCAAGTTGATAAGGGAGAGATTGAAAACATCCCAAAGTCGACAAAAGTCCTATTTCGGTGTGAGGAGAAGGGACCTAGAATTTAAGGTTGGTGATTGGTTCTATTTGAAGGTCTCGTCTATAAAGGGTGTTGTCCAGTTTGGAAAGAAGGGTAAATTGATCCGAAGGTATATGGATCCTTATATAGTGTTAAGGAAGATTGATAAGGTGGCCTATTAGTTGGATTTGCCCATTAATATGAATATGGTTCATACGGTCTTTCATGTGTCCATATTGAGAAACTATATAGGTGACCCTAGTGTTATAGTGCCCTTGGATGTTGTGGGTGTGGTGGAAGATAATTTTACTTATGAAGAGGTTCCAGTAGAAATTTTGGATAGACAAGTAAAGGGGTTGAGGAACAAGGATGTAGCTTCCGTTAAGGTCCTTTGGGTAAACCAATAAGATGAAAGTGCAATATGGGAAGCCGAGGCAGACATGCAAAAGTGATATCCAAATCTCTTCTTTCTACACAAGCCTAAGGCACTAATTTAAGTCCCCTATGTGATTTCAAATCTTAAGCTTCAGTCCTTATGTCATTTTCATGCATTGATGTTTATGTTGACATGTTTATGGTGATTTTCACACTTATGTTGAAATTTTTGAAATAATGTCTAAATGCATTTGTTGTATTCATGTGTTAGGCTGAAATCACCTTGATTACCTCTCTTATGTACATCTTTGATATTCATGAATGAATGTTCCCAAGGGGGAGATATTGAAAAGCCCCGAAAATGTGCATCATAAATGCCCATAATCATAACTTCTATATATTTCAAAATTCGTGCGTGATATCGAAAATTTGACTTCATATTCTTGATCAGGGGGAAATATTGAGTGGGAGATTGGTATAACCCCGATTTTAGAGGACACGTAGTGATATTCATTTTAGCCAACTTTTCAATTTCCAGAAGTTGTTCGCATTGGCTCTATGACGTGGACCCATTGCGGAGCAATGTTATGACTTCCTTAATTTTTTATTTTGGCCTAAGGGCCTTGGGTTCTTGGCCCCACACCCACCTATACATAAAAACACATATAATTAACCATTTTTCAACATTATATTACATAAAAAAATACTCTCAAAACCCTCTCTAACACTTAACCAAATGTTTCATCCAAATTCAACTGTCCCAAGCTCATTACCAGATCTCAAGAACTTCATTCTAGCTCCAAGTTCTCATTCAAATCTACATTAAGGAAATCCCCAAATTCAAAGTATGTGGATTTCAACCATTGGGTCCTTTCACCCATGGTGCCTAACCTTCTTTTTCATTAAACTTGTATTTTTCAAGTTGTATTACTTATGGATATGGCTAATTATTCATTTTGACTACAAATTATTTTGGGGTTTTATGAAATGTTCATTGAAATCACATGTCTACCATTACTATGTGATGGTTTATCTATTGTGACTATGCATGCTTTGAGCTATGAAACAATAACCTCTTATGCGGTTTGATAAGGGATTCCAAGGTATCTTACATGAGGGTTTTACTATGTATTGGTAGGTTGATTTACATTAAGTTCTATCATATTATTCACTCTTGAATTGCATGATTTTGAACTAACATTGCACACCCACCAAGTATTTGATAAAATATTTTGACAAGGATTCTTGAGCTATTGATGATCTATTGCATGAGCTATGAATCAAGTGACTCTATGATGATGAAGGGATTGTCTGTATGTTTTGAATGCATGAAAAGTATCTATAGTGTTGCAAGTTCACCATACATTGTTGAGGGGGTGACATGCCTTAATCACTTTGATGGGGGTGCTATGCCCATCTACCATGTTGAAGGATACATACCTTGACCACTATGATAGGGAGTATTATACCCATCTACCATGATGAGGGGAATATACCTTGACCACTTTGATGGGGGTGGTTATGCTCATCTACCATGTTGAAGGGTATAAACCTTGACCACTATGATCAGGGATGCTATGCCCATTTACCATTTGAGGGATAGATGATTCAATCACCTTCCAAGAGGGTGATATGCCTTGTACTCAAAGTACTAGTTTGCTTGATTTATGATGATGGTCTCTTCCTACACATGTAATATGTTTTATACAAGCATGTTTTACTTCAAGCATTGGTCATGCATGTCATGTTGTTATTATAGTTATCCCTTGCTTATGATTATTCATTTTTACTATGTTGCATATCTCATGTTGCATTGCATCCTACATACTTAGTACATTCAAACGTACTAACGTATACTCTATGCCTAGATGATGTTACCATGTAGGAACCAGTACCCCTCTTGATCATCCTCCCCGTGGCTAGTCTTTGCATTTTGGAAGAAGAGCTTTGGTGAGTCCTCAAATTCAGAGAAATTATCTATCCTTCTCTTATCACTTATTTTCTTTTCATGTTGAAGAACTCTTGATACTATGAGGGTGACTCCAGAAAGTGTCTTGGCCCCTGCTCAAATCTATGATTAGAGATGTAGTTGGAACAAATGATATAATTATGCTTTGATCTTTGATACTTCTATGTTCTTATGCTATCAAAGACTTCCCTTAGTCCCTTTACCCTTATTTATACTCTCTTGTTGTTGTTTAATTGTTTCCGTCACCAAGGATGTGTAAATGATATACTAAGAGGCTTTGTTGGGGTACCTTGGGTTCCTATTCGTCGTGTCACTTCTAGGCCCTAGGTTTGGGTCATGACTGTTTCTGCTAGAAGTGTAACTGACTCTAACAGAAACTCATACTTTGAAACTTTAGCATCAAACTATTGATCTCTCAAAGTCTAGAGCACAATCCTTAAACATTGCGCATGTACTTCTTCACCCCATGAGTATATTTGGGATATCATCAATGAATTTGATAAATTAGTCACGATAAGGTCGTAGACATGAGTCATCAAATCTATAAAGGTAGTAGGGGAATTAGTCATCCCAAATCGCATCACCAGGAATATATAATAGCCATTGAGAGTATGGAAAGTAGTCTTAGGGATGTCGGTGGCCCTAATCCTCAACTAGTGGTAGTCGAATCTCACGTCAACCATAGAAATCACTATAACACCCTGGAGATGATTAAATAGGTCATCTACATTAATTAGTGGGAAATGGTTCTTCGTGAAACCTTATCCAACTACTCCCTTCTTCTTAACAAATAGGACAGGAGAACCCCATGAAGATACACTTGGCCAAATAAATCCCTAATATAAGAGACCCTGAAGTTGGGCTTTGAGATCCTTAAGCTTTGTAGGGAAATCATATAAGATGGAATAGAAATGGGTTTTCTGCCCAGCTCTAAATCTATAATAATGTAAATATCTTTCTCTTGGGGTAGGGCAGGCAAGTCAACTAGCTATGAATCAGGAACTTATAGACCATTGGAACTGAACCAACAAAATGAGACTCAGTAGATGCATCAAGAATATAAGCCAAAGAGGCACATACTAGTTACTAATCTCCTGGCCTGAGTATAAGAGATAATCCTAATCATTGTGATCGATCCTATATAACATGTACCACACCACCATGGATATGCTAGGCATAGGTAAGGCAACGATCTTAGCATAATTGTCCAAAACCACACGATGAGGAGCTAGAGAATTTATCCTCAAATTGTTGTCTAAATCAAGTATATCAAGTAATATACGATCAAATCAAGTATACTTCACTTGTAAGGTGGCCAACATGATCTACATATTGATCCACCACTAAAAAATCACCTACAGGGGTCGTAACATGCAATGGTTATGCAAGTGGGTTACGACTCACACACAATTGAGGAAAAAAATGCATAGATACATAAGACTGCCTAAAACCTTAATCAAATAAGGCTAAAGCAGACTGTTAGAATAGAGAAATTGTACTTTTAATGATGTCATTTGATGACTCAGCCTCTACCCTTATTAGGGAAGCATAGAAATGGACTTTACAACCTCCACCATGGCCCTCTATATTGCAACTTGACCTGCCTCCCTGAGGACCCACCCGAGCACTTTATGATAAAATTTACATCCCTGGCCCTAATATCCTCCTCTAACTAGAGGAGGTACCCGTCTTACTCTATATGGGGGAACTATCTCAAATAGGGTACTTCTGGGACCAGTGATCAAGACTGTTGTAGTCATATTAACCCTAACAAGAATGACCAGTAATAACTCAACCATGGTAGGTAGGGAATGAATTTATCCTCTCAAACTATGTCCCGACTAGGACCTTCCTGATGGAATGTCACTAGTATAGAATCCTTTGTCCTCAAGCCTAGAATAGAAGAGGGAAAAACCCTAGTCTGGGGTACCATAATGTTACCAGTTATCCTTTGATGTCAGAAGTGAAGCCTAAATAGGCCGAATGGATCATCCCTATTGAAAATGTTATTGGGGTCTATCATAATGCTTCATAGGTCAGTATCAGGGCCTGCTGTAGCTTCCCTTATGTCGATCCTTGTTGTCCTTGCTCCTTTCATCCTCACGATAGAGCTACTCAATAATGTAGGTGTGGTAAACTATATCCAAAAATAGTAGCCTGCTATGACCAATGTCTTAGCCTTAATCGTCAATTGTGTCCTCTATCATCAAGCAAAACACTAAATCTTCTCTTTCTCTGTAGGCAAGATCACGGAAGGAAATTTGGACAACTCCTAATATCTAATCACATACTCAAACATTGACATAGTTTCGGTTCTAGTCTCAGGAAAAGGTCACAAAGCTTATCCTTGAGACTCATACGAACTAATCTACCCAAAAGGTCCTTTGAAAACCTATCCCAAGTCAACATGGTGACCTAACTAGTCTAGTCTCTATATATTAGCACCACCATATAGGCCCATCTAGTTGATAAGTTGTAAAGTCGACTCTTCTTGACTCCACTAGCCTTTAAGTATGTAGCTGCTCTCGACAAGAGGCTAGAAACTCATGGTGTCCTATCCCATTTCTATAGAGAACCTAAACGGTGATAATCTTAGGAAGAAACCCAATAACTTCTGCTCCTATAGTAGTATGACACCATCTGCAATATCTGGCTGAATAGTGGAGGGCAGTAAGGCTGACTTATTCCCTAGAACTAGGACTGTAAGCTGACCCTATAGAGCTGGCTTAGATGGTATTAGGGGTTGCTGCATTCCCTCAATAATTGTTAGCAACTACGTAATAGCCTCGTATTGACCTAGGATCATAATTGGTGCAGCGGGGTGATGTGCCAATCTTGGCCCCTCTAACTAGGGAGGAATAGAGAAATCCTAGTATTCCTTGCAGGAATTGTAATTACAACTCTATTCTAGGCTAATGTTGCACCCTTACCTCAACCCTATGTTTGACTTTTACCCCTAGTCGGGGCTCTATCTACTATTCCTAGTAGGTAGCCACCACTAGTGGCATCACGTCTACCAGTTATCCCTATAAAAGAGTAAAACAAGTGAGATTCTACGAAACCTATTAGACATATGGTGCATGATAATGGTACAAAAAAGAAATTTTTCTTAGTGACATCCTATAGCCTACAAAAGATAAGTCAGGAATGTCTCCGCGCTAATTTGTAGGACTCTACTAAACATTAGCTCTATACAAGTGAGATCGGTTAACATGGGGCTCTATCACCAAGTTATCATAACTGAATTTATTGAGTTATGATAGCACCTATCATAACCTGCCATCAAGTAAGCTAACCCAACTAAGAAATATTACTAATGGGTTTAACGATACAAATAAAGCAGAAATCAACAGTTTAAAAGATTAACTAAATAAAAGAGCAAAACCAAAATAAATAAATACATACAAGCCAAATGATCCTTCCCAAAACATGGAAGTCACAAGTATAGAGCTACAAAAAAATAGATACAAGCCCTAAAAGTGGGAGAGAATAAAATATATACATGTCAGGCTAGTCTAAAATAGAAAAAGATAGGCCACAAAAACTAAAGGGAACTGTAATGATCCACAATGCCAGGTGCTCATACTTATCTTTGATATGAAAATTTCAAGCCCAAACAATTAGCACTGATTACTAATGCTCAAGCCTACATCACAAAAGTAGATGCAAAATGTAGCATGGGTACCAAATAAAGATACCTCATATGCATCATAGGCCAACTGAGTAAGAACCATAAAAATAATAGGAAGTACTAGAATGAGACACAACAAAGGTAAAGGATAAAGGCTATAAAGGTATGCACACAGATGCAAAAAACATGAAATCCTAAAGTAAATATGTCCCATTGTGCCCCCATTAGTCCAAAAATGTACATATACAAACAAAATTGGGGAAAACAAAATTTGAACCCAAATAAGCTTGACAGGTGTAGAAAATAGATAAGTATACTAAGAACATTATCTACAAGCCGAGATTGAGATCATAGAACTAGAACCTTCTTTCAAACTCAAATGCCAGAGAAATTGAAAAGGCTAAAGCATAAATATAGATACATACCAAAAGCATTTTTTGACTCAAGGCCAGAGCATAAATCCAGATGCTTATTAAGCGTGTCTCTGGAGGCAACGACAGAGTGTAATCCAAATCCTCTATAAGTCCATTGATTCCGAGGCCAAAACATAATTTTGGATTCTCATTGAAAGGTTATGATTGTGTCGAGGTCAAAGCATGAATTGGATTTCTTGTCTAGGATATCTAGTGACTTCTCAAGGTAATCATACTAACTGCATGCCAAAATACTCCATCCTCCCAAACCAAGATTAACATTCATGAATGAACTGTCCAACAAGGCATGTTGCACCAATGCAATTAATAGAATTGTACAATTGGGATTAGGTGATAAGTTGTAGAAGCAACATCACTTTATAGATAAAGCCTACCTCTATCGGATCCAAGTCTACTGTATTAGTCTACTAGGATCTAGGCCATCTGGATCCACATCGAAAAGAAGAAATAATGCCTACTGAGTCTAGAAAGATTGCTAGTTTGTGGCTTCCACTAAGCTAACCCTAAACTAAGGACAACATTCTCACTTTATGCATATGAATCACGTACAAATCAGGCCATAAGGTATAGATAATCAGTAATAACAGTACAAGTGTCTATAGTACCTAAAAAAAAGCGTAAATTCTAGTAAGATAGGCATACTCAGCTAATTTCCCGCCCATATTCATATAGATCCACATAATTCATATATTCAAACTCAATCTAAAAAAAAGAGAAATCGTAGCCTACCTCAAGGCGAATCATGCGTGCTTCAAGTCACTCTACCTAAGCTTTTCTCTTCTAAATGACCTTTAAACACTATCACACTATCAAAAATATAATGACAACATCATTATGATCTTTGTTTTTACTAAATTCACAACAAATGAAGATAGATCGATTTTGGACTCGAAATTACGAATGTGGGGTCTAGACCAAAACTTCTTGAATAAACTCTATAAAAGGGTCCTAAGTAGTTTCTTGAACTTAGTCCCAAAATGGAACATAATTCAAGACTCGAAACAACCAAAAACATGACATGCAATAAAAACCCAAATTTACAAAGAAAACACAACAATGGTAGTAGGGAAATGATAAAAAGAAAAGTACCTTAAACAAAGCTCTAAAAAACTTTCCAATGACACCACAATGTTTTCTTAGAAAAACCACATAATTTAGACCCTTGAATTGCTTAATTTGGACCAAAAAGGAGGGAAATATTGTATCTTGAATGTTTGCAAATAAAGTTGATCATTTCTATTCGTTTAAATAAGGATAAGACACAATTGCTCTCCGTGATGGCAGCTATTGTTGCCTGCAATCGCAAACCCTTTGCAAGTTTAACTTCATAACCATGGGGATATCTCGCAATCATAGAGAACAAAAGTCCCGACCCTCTAAGATCACAATCCACGCCCTACGATCATGGAAACCAACTACCCAGACCTTCATGCGCATAATCAAAGGGACGCAAATGTGAAGGATAGTTGGACCTACACTAACATCAACCAAGAATGCTAAATGCTTCCATCTTTCAAATTCTATTATGGGGTTGCTAGGACTCATTCATAACCCTATGCATACAAGCAATTTATGCCATCTCATGAAATTTGATGCTCTAGACTCAAAGGGATGCTCTAGACTCAAAGAAATAGTAAAAATTTCAATACGAGGTCATTTTGGCAAAAAGTAGGTCCCACTCTAAAATTGCCACTTTGACCAAAATCTACCACGACCTCAAAAATGAGTTTGAAAGCCTCAAAAACCGAATGAATGGTCATTCTAGACAAAACTCGACATTATGGAGCTAATCACTCTATCAGAGTATTACTCAGGTATGATTTCAAAAAATACTGAACAAAATCAAACTTTGGCCAATTTTGAAAGGCCCAAGCACTAAATGACCTAAATTCGCACCAAAAGACTCGGTGGAATGTCCAATAAAACTACCAAAATACCTCTAGAGGAGGGAGTTGTGCATAACATGTCTTTTTATGCTCTATTTGCAAATCCAACACTGGATATGCAATCAGCATGAAAATTGAGTGGGAAAATAGCCTCGCTTAATTTTTAGAGCAACTGGATCGAAAAATAGCTTTTCCATTTGAAAACCAAGACAGAAGGGCTCAATTCACCTCCTAATTTCTAGAAGGGATTGGGCACAAAGGTAAATTTGAGTACAACCTTTCATCCATACACAGATGGTCAGGCAGAGTGCACCATTCGGACATTAGAAGATATGTTGAGAGCTTGTTTCCTTGACTTCAAGGAGAACTGGGATGACCATCTGCCATTGATTGAATTTGTGTATAACAATAGTTATCATGCAAGCATTCAGATGGCCCTATATGAGGCCTTGTATGGGAGGAGATATAGATCACCAATTGCGTGGTTCGAGGTGGGAGAAGCTGAGTTTATTGGACCTGATCTTGTCCACCAATCAATGGATAAGGTTAAGGTCATTAAAGAAAGATTTAAAACTGCACAGAGCAGCCAAAATTCTTACACCGAGGTGAAGAGAAAAGACTTAGAATTTGAGGTAAATGACTAGGTGTACTTGAAGGTATCACTATGAAGGGTGTTATGAGGTTGGGAAAGAATGGGAAATTGAGTCCTCACTCTATTAGCCCTTACCAAATAGCGATAAGAATTGGGAAGGTTCCATATAAGTTAGAATTGCCTTCTGAGTTAGACGCAATCCATCTCGTATTCCATATGTTGATGTTAAAAAAGTGCGTAGGAGATCTTGCCTTGGTGGTCCTCATTGAGAACATTGAAGTAAAGGATAGCTTGTCCTATAAGGAGATTACAGTCCAAATCTTTGATCGTCA
>JAOTQR010097726.1:0-72220 GCA_025774065.1 Solanum ossicruentum | reverse complement strand
CGCTTTACATATTCGGTACAACTTTCGTACTGACCCCTTCCTTCGGGGGGGCTGCGTTCATGCCCGCAGGTACTGACGTACAGGTGCGAGACCCTCATGCATAGGATCTTCAGCTTAGCTACAGTGCCCTTTCGTTCCAGGAGCCAGCTATTGGTAGCCTCATGTTTATATATGTTGTAATCGGGTCATGTATATATACACCTATTGTTTGGTATCTATGTCTAGAGGTCTGTGGATACTAGTGGGTAATAGGTGTATGAGTGACTCTTGTGTACATGGGTCATGATATGATTTTGTACTTGATTAGGCGGCGAGACCGCATTATATATGTATGTTATGTTTATTAGGCAGCAGGACCGCAGCGGAGACCTTGTCGGCCCACGTATGTGTGTGGGAATTATGTATGGTATTGTTGTCTGGGTTGCTGCTGAATTTTCTTGCAGGTGAGGTTAGCTAATAACAGAGGAAACTCTATCGAAATTTCGGCAGGTTTCTAGGCCAGTTGGAGGGGGGAGGGAATTCGGAATCAGTATGTGTTTAGGTGCCCCTACCGGGCACTAGTCTCGACCCTAGGGTGGGCTGTGACAGGCTCTAGCCAGTACAAAAAAATATATTGAAAAGTGATTGTGTGCGACAGGTAGCTTGGAGGCTTGCTCAAAAGGCGTAATGACCTTCTTTATCTTCCAAGGGTCAATAAGAGGGGCAGAGTGGGTGGTCTTCTCCATATTAATAATTTGTAGAGAAATGTATTTGATGAATTTTAACAATGTTGAGAAAAAATGGGCAGAGATTTATAGGGATGTTCTGGGATCATATTTGGGAGGTATATGATACTATAATTATTTTTCTAATAATGCTTGGTTTCACATAATTAAGATAAGATTACTTAAATTGTATCATATTTAAATTTTTCTCATCACTTTTCTACTACAACTTGATTTGATGAATCTGGATCATATTTAAATTTTTCTCATCACTTTTCTACTACAACTTGATTTGATGAATCTAGCACACATGTAAGTAATTTAAATGTAATTATAAGCAATTTTTTTTAATAACTTATAATAAATAATAATTAATCGATTATAAAAAATATATTTGACATGTATAACATACACAAGCAAATAATTCTATTTAATAGCACCTAGGAGGGAAGAACAAATTGAGCCGAAAACTACATCAAATTGCAAATCAAGTTAAACAGAGAAGGAAACTTGACAAGTGTTTTGGTTTGGTGTTGAATGAAAAAACTCAACAATATTTGGTTGGGTTTGGTTTTAACTTTAAAAAATCAATCGACATCAATCTAGCTTGACATCATATATTTAATTTTTTAAAATTATTTTATACATAAAAAGATTTACTTTGATATAGTATATAAATACTTATTTTTTATATAGCTTTCTTCTTTTAATAATATTATTTCAAATTTGATTTAGAATTTTGAATAATCCAAATAAAGTTTATGTTCCATAAATATCTATTATCCTAATAATGGTCAAATCAAAGTCAAGTCAATAATATTGCTGATTAAAAAAGTCAAGACAATACAATAATTAACGTTAAATATTTTTCTTTAGTAGTATATTAGTTTAGATAATTAAAATACATAACATAATTATTTTCTTTAATATTTAGTCGTATAATCAATAATTGCTAGACTTGTTTTATTATGATATAGTCTTTAAAATTATAATCACCTTAGATACTTGTATTTGGGTAGAATTGAAGAAGAAACATAAATTAATTATGTGTTTATACGAATACTTTACTGGAGAAAACCTGAAAACCCAAGAAACTCAAAAAAATTGAGATCAAAAACCCCAAATTTTAGTAGTTATGTTTGATTTATATATTTAAAAAGTCAACACAAATAATTTAATTTGGTGTTTAAAAATTCTGAATCAATCTGATCCATGTACACCTCTAATAGTACCTATAAATGGTGAAGCAACAACCACATACAGGATGATTGCTTGTTGCCATTTTAGTGTTTCCTCTTGGATCTCACTCTCTGGATTTATCATTGAAAATTATTATATATTAACGCTAATATAGCTTTCTATGTAACTTTTTTAAACCACAAAATTTCGATGATATTTGGATATATTATATGCATCTTTACCAGACGATTTAAAAGTTCTTATTACTTTTTTTAACTTCATGTCTGTCACGCCTCGGGAGGGCAGCCAAGGCATGGCCAGCACCCAGAGACTATTGTTAGTTCCCAAGCGAACCACTTGGCCTCATCACAATCATTTAATCAACAAACTCTACAAATGAACGGAAGACATAAGAAAATGTAAATAGGCACATCTATCTAGGCATAAAATAATATAATAAATGAAAGGCTAGTAGAAAGAACTAGCACAACAAGTCTTAACGATCAACATTCATCTCTAGTCTATGAAGCCTATATTACTGTCAAGTGGTGCCAATGACAGACTCATGGCTGCCTTAATCAAAATTAAGCTAATCTAGTCTAACTCAAAGCAAGATGAAATAGATATAATGAATCCTCCGAAGTAGGGGAGGCTCACCAGTCAGCTAAACATGTTAGATCCTCAATGACATTCCTATTGATGATCTCTAATCCCTGTATTTGCATCATAAAGTGATGCAACACCGAGTGGAGTCAGTGCATGGAATGTACGGTATGTAAAATAGCTGAATGAAATAGGAATAGGTAGAATCATATGAAACAATAATCAACTTAGAATAGTAACAATCAACATGTCAAGTGTCTATCTAAAGCAGGAAAAAAGAGTAGGCAATTAAGCCATCCAACACATCAAACCTCATCAATCAAATCAGACTCATCACAACTCAGAGTACTCAATTTGGAAACTTTTTGGAAGTTTCTCTTATCCGACAATAACCACTTATGATCCAGTGATTATATAACAATCTCGCTGATGTTGCCATAGCCATTCCATGCATGCCAGAGAGGGAACGAATTGAAACTATAGTGGACAAGTCCAAAATGGAGACAACAATCTACAACTCATCTATTGTTTCAGGGACTTGTAATCAGAGGGAACCTTAACATAATATGATGTGATGGTCCTAATCTTCATCTATGCTTGGCTACATAGTTTGACGAGCGCGATTTGGATTAACTCTTATTCTTTCGGTGCTCGCTACTCCTCCTAAGACTCAATGATCATAAAACAATCCATCTAATCAAACTAGCTCAATCAACTCATCTCAAATTAGCCTCGTAGATGCTCTCATCATTCAATTGGTATCATAGAGACTCCAAACATACTATCAATTTATCTCTCAATCAATAGTCAAGGCTTAGGACAATCATTAAAACAATCGAGTAGATAATTCATTAGAGTTCATTTGGGAACACTCATGGGCCATCAAATACTATCAACCTATCATCATTCTCACATTCACAATCAACATTCTCAATCAAGGCTCTAGACTCAATCTCTGTCTTTATTCATGCAATCTTTATGCAATAATAAGTAGGGTTTAGGTAACAATTCATGCAAAAACATCCAATTCAAGAAAAGAGTTTATGATGATCATCAACATACGTAAATACATATAATTTTCAAGAATTAATCAAGAACTATGCATGTAAACTCATAAACTTTCAACTCTCTTCTAAGATCATCTCTGGGGAACATGAGAGAACAATCTCATGCTTTTAATTTAGCCTTACATACCTGGGATGAAGCTATCAATAATCAACTTCAAGAATTTGCCTTTGAATTCCTCAATCTACATTTCTCTCTTCTCTTCTCTCAAGACCTAGTCTTTCAATTGATTAGAAAATTACTTAGAATGGGATTAAGACCCTTTTTACCCATCAAAATGACCTAATCTGATCATATTTTGAGTTTAGGAGGGGTGGGGAGGCGTGCACTAATATAATTTTTTCCCAAAAATTTTTAGAACGAGTTTTTCAATCTCTGTCGAAAAAATAAGAAAACATAAGTCAAGTCCGCGACCAAAACGCATCGCGCCTGTGTCGTACACTGACACTATTTCTGCATTTCGGATCAAAAAATTATCTTTTGATTCGATTGCTCTAAAAATAGACTAAGACCATTTTTCTACTCAATTTTTCATATTGATCGCATATCTGGTCTCAAATTTCAAACAGAGCATGGGAAGACACATTACATGTATACCTCTACTCTAGTGGTATTTCAGTAATTTTACCAGGTGTTACATCATCTCCCTCTTGGGATCATTTGTCCTCGAATGATGAGTAAAGGTAGGTATAAAGGCATGAATAGATTCAAAACTCATCTCAACATTTACATCTATCAATCAAGCTATCGACTCTTTCTCAATCATCAATCAACTCTACTCTGACTCAAGAATAGACAATCAACTTAAGAATGACAAATAATTTAGTTAGAGTAAGTTACCTTCAACAATTCATTATTAGGAATGAATAGGTGTGGATATTTTGCTTTCATCTCTTCCTCAGCTTCCCATGTGGATACCTCAATGAATTGATTTCTCCATAGGACTTTGACTAAGGCTATCTCTTTGGTTCTCAAATTACAAATCTGACAATAAAGGATTTTGACCGAAATCTCTTCGTAAGACAAGTTATCCTTCACTCCAATACTCTCAACAGGGATTACCAAGGCAGAATCTCCCAAGAACTTCTTCAACATCAAAACGTGGAACACTAGATGAATACCCTCTAACTCGGAGGGCAACTCTAACTCATAAGCAACCTTCTCAATCCCCTTCATAATTTGATAAGGTCTAATATGGCGAGGACTAAATTTTCCCTTCTTTTCAAATCTCATGACACCCTTCATAGGTGACACTTTCTGAAATGACCACCCTTTCATAGGTGACACTTTCTAAAACGACCCCAAAAAGTGCCCGAAAATATGCCTCAAAAGTTTCCATAATCGTAATTTTCATATAACTCAAAATTTGTGCGTGATATCAAAAATCTGACCTCATATTCATGATTAGGGGGAAAAATTGAGTTGGAAATGAGTCTAATTCTGATTTTGGAGCAATCATATCAAACTTTAATATTCCAAAATTTTTGATTTCCAAAATCGATCCGAGGCCAGGGCACAGACCTATACATTTTTTTGCCAATTTTTTTTGTTCAGTCCAAGGCCTTGGGGTCTTGGGCCTAAGTCTTCCTATGTGTAAAAACACCTATTGTTAATCATATTTCAACTCCATGTCATACAATACATTAACCAAAACCCTCTCTAACACTTAAACAAATATTTTACCCAAAATTCAAGTATCCCAATCTCATTCCGGATCTAACGACTTTATTCAAACTTCAAGATCTCAATTAGATCTTCATCAAGGAAATCTCCAAAGTTGAGTTATGTGGTTTCAACCATTGGGTCCTTTCACCCATGGTGCCCAACCTTCCTTTTTACATAAATTGCATGTTTCTAAGTTGATTTACTTATGGGTCTTACTTATTATGAATTTGGTTATAAACTATGTTGGGGTTTTATAAAATTGTGACTGTTTAAGCATATTTTGAGCTATGAATCTATGATCATTATGTTACTTGATGAAGGATTTTAATATATCTTGAGTAAAGGTATTACCAAGTAGTTATGGGTGATTTTAAATTGAGTTTTCTCACTTGATTTCCCTCTTGAATTGCATGATTTTGTACAAGTATTACACACCGGCCAAGTGTTTGATAAAATGTCCGGTTATGAATTCTTGAGTTATTGGAGGTCTAATGCATGACATATGAGTTAAGTGACTTTATGATGATGAAAGGAACGTATATATATGTTGATTTCATAAATAGTATCTACCGTATTGCAAGTAGACCATACCTCATTTGGGGGGTGGTAGGCCCAAACTACCATGCTGGGGGATATGTACCTCAATCGCCTCGGTCAGGGGGTGGTAGACCCGTGCAACCACATTTTGTACCTCAATCACCTCACTTAGGGGGTGGTAGGCCCATGCAATCATATTGGGGTGTTTGTACCTCAATCGCCTCGCTTGGGAGGTGGTAGGCCCGTGCAACCATGTTGGGGGGTTTGTTCTGGTCTCTTTTATGATGGTCTTTTTCTACACATGTAATATATTTTATATAAGCATGTTTTACTTCAAACATCATTCATGCAATCCGTATTGTTACTATACTCATCCGTTGCCTAAATGTATGTATTTTGCTTATATTGCCAATCTCTTCTTGCATTGTATCCTACATACTTAGTATATTCATAGTTGTGAAGTGCTCCATAAGAGACTATGAGGCATTTTAGGAAATATTTCACTTCTTCATGATCTATGTCGTGCAGTAGAGTTAGGTCATATAGGTCTTATTACTAATTCCTAACCGTTACATTTTAGAATATGTCTCAGGCTACTCAGGATGGTGATATATCGAATGTAGAGGTTCACAATTCTTTATAGGTGTTGGCCAAGGCCGTGACTACCCAACTCAATCGATCAGTGGGTGCCCTTGAGACTTCAAATTGTAAGAGTGGAAAGGGTAAGGCCAGGAGAGCCCAACTTGGAGGAAGGCATATTACATGTGTAGGAAGAGACCATCATAAAAGAAACCAGTACAAACCCCCCAACATGGTTGCATGTGGAGGAAGGCATATTACATATTACATATTACATATGTAGGAAGAGACCATCATAAAAGAGTTTAGCACAAAACCCCCAATATGGTTGCATGGGATATAAGCATATTTTACATCATGCATAATTCATGCATGCCATATTGTTACTATGCTCATCCATTGCCTATATGTACATATTTTGCTTAGGTTGCCAATCTCTTCTTGCATTGCATCCTACATACTTAGTATATTCAAACGTGTTAATGCATACTATATGCCTACATGATGTTACCATGTAGGAATCGGAGCTCCACTTGATCATCTTCCTCCTCCACGTGGCTAGTGCTATCTTTGAAGCAAGTTTGGTGAGTCCTTAACTCTGAGGATGATATCTTTTGATCTTATACTATACAAAGACTCTCTTTCTTTTATGGTGTGCTTTTGATTATGAGGGTGATCCCGGAAAGTTATCTTGGCTCCCGCTCAATTCTAAGTTTAGAGGTGTTGTTAGACAAGTTATGTAATAATGTTTTGATCTTGACTCTCTTGTCTCTTGTATGTCTTTAAGATATGAAAGACTCTCTTAGCCCCTTTATCCTTATTCTCTTGTTGTTGTTTAATTGTTTCCGCGATCAAGAATGTATAATGATATGCTAAGAGTATTGTTTGGGGTCCCTTCTGGTTCCCCATTCACCGTCACGTCTAGGCCCTAGGTTTGGGTCGTGACAAAGATGGTATCAGAGTACTAGGTTGTTAATGGTTCAATACACCCAGTCTTAGAGTCTTATTCATGGTTGTGAAGCACGCCACGACTATGAGTAAGAGGCTATAAGGCATTTTAGGAAATATTTCACTTCTTCATGATCTATGTCATGCAGTAGAGCTACGTCCTATAGGTCTTATTATTAATTCCTAACCAATACATTTTAGAATATGTCTTAAGCTACTCAGCACGGTGATATATCGAATGCAGAGGTTCACAATGCACTATCGGTGTTGGCCAAGGCCATGACTTCCCAACTCAATCACTCGGTGGGTACCCTTGAGACTTTAAATGGCATGAGTGGAGAGGGGAAGGTCAAGAGAGCCCAAATTGGAGGAAGGTTCCCATATGTCAAGCTCGGGGGCAATGGTGGAGTGACTCATCCTAGATGCCTAAGGTGTGGGAGGATACATAATGGCACATGTTTGAGGAACACGGGTGCATCCTATGGGTGTGGTGAGATTGGCCACAAGGTTATTGAATGTCCATGTGCACAAAAGAAGGGCAAGGGTGTTGATGCCCAAGTTTCCCCTACATGCCACAAGTATGGAAAAGGCCATGGTGGCCTATGTTTGAAGAACTCGAATACTTGCTTTGGGTATGGTGAATTTGGTCACAAAGTTAGTGGTTGTCCTCATGCTTACTCCAAGGGTAGAGATGTTCATCCTCAAGGTGCAAATGCGGGTCCTAAGGGAAGAGATAGCCAAAGGTGGTGCTCCATCACATGATAGGTTTTATGCTCTTCGAGGGGGGAAAGGAAGGGATGTGGCATTCGATTTTACTTCCGGTATGTTGAAGTTTCCTTTGACTTTGATATGTATGCGTTGATGGGTTTGGGTCTCACTATCTCTTCTATTATTCTTTTTATTGCTAGAGGGCTTCATATGTGTCCTGAGTTATTGTGTGAACGTTTGGTGTCTACCCCATTGGTAAGTCTATTATTGCTAGGAAGGTCCATAGAAATTGTTCTGTGGTCATATTGCATAGGTCTTGTCTTGTGACATTGTTGAATTCGATATGGTGGATTTTGATGTCATACTTGAGATGGGTTAGTTACATGTATAGTATGTCTCCATTATTTGTAAGACCCTTAGAGTTAGACTCCAACTCCCTAATGAGCCCATACTTTAGTGGGAGAGTCATGATGTGGTAGTCAAGGGTAGATTCATTTCTTGCATTAAAGCCATAAGTTGATTTCTAAGGGGTGTCTCTATCATCTTGTGAGGGTTAGGGATGTTGAGTCCAAGGTCCTTCTTATAGAGTCGATTCAAGTAGTTAATCAGTTTCTTGATGTATTTTGTAATGATCTTCCCGGTGTTCCTTTTGAGACGAAAAAAGACTTTCGTATAAACCTCCTCCCCGATAATCAACCCATTTCTATTCCCCTTTACCGTGTAGGTCCGGCGGAGTTGAAGGTGCAATTGAAGTATTTGTTGGAGAAGTGTTTTATTTGGCCTAGCTAATCATCTTGGGGTGTACCAGTGCTATTTGTGAAGAAGAAGGATGGGTCCCTTAGAATGTGCATTGACCACTAACAACGTAATAGGGTCACCATAAAGAATAAGTACCCTTTACCAAGGATTGATAATCTATTTGACAAACTTCAAGGGGCTAGTTACTTCTCTAATATTGATCTTCGGTCCGAGTATCATCAAGTGAAAGTGAGGGAGTGTGACATTCCCAAGATGGCCTTTCAGACTAGGTGTGGGTATTATGCATTTGTGGTTATGTCTTTTGGGTTGACCAATGCACCAGCTATCTTCATGGATCTTATGAATAAGGTCTTTAAACCCTACCTTGATTTGTTTGTGGTGGTCTTCATTAATGATATTTTGATCTATTCCTATAGTGAGGAGGAGCATGTGAGTCATTTGAGAGTGGTGCTACAAAGATTGAGGGAAGAGAGGTTGCATGCTAAGTATGAGAAATATGAGTTTTGGTTGCAAGAGGTTGCCTTTCTAGGTCATATGGTTTCAAAGGATGATATTAAGGTGGATCCTAAAAAGACGGAAATGATTAGAAATTGGCGTAAACCTTTGTTTCCATCGGATATTAGAAGCTTTTTGGGCTTAGTGGGTTACTAACAAAGGTTTGTGAATAGGTTCTCTTCTATTGCTTCTCCTATGACTAAGTTGACTCAAAAGATGGCTAAATTTGTGTGGATTGATGAGTGTGAAAGGAGTTTCTAAATTTTGAAGGATAAGCTTGTCTCCACTCCTATCTTGTCACTGCCGGAAGTATTAGAAGGTTTTTTTTGTGTATTATGATGCCTCAAGAATTGGTTTTGGGTTGTGTTTTGATGCAAAATGGTAAGGTGATAGCCTATTCTTCTAGATAACTTAAGGTGCATAAAAAGAATTATCCTACCCATGATCTTGAATTGGCTTCCGTGGTATTTTCTTTGAAAATTTTGCGTCATTATTTGTATGGGGTGCATGTTGAAGTGTTTACCGATCATAAGAGCCTCCATTATGTGTTCACTCAAAAAGATCTTAACTTGAGACAAAGAAGGTGGTTAGAGCTCCTTAAGGATTATGATATGAGTGTACATTATCATCCTGGTAAGGCTAATGTTGTGGCTGATGCTTTAAGTAGGGTGTCTATGGGTAGCCTAGCTCATGTTGAGGGTTGTGGCAAATATATGGCTAGGGAGGTCCATCGGTTGGCTAAGACGTGTACAATGGTGGTGCTATGGTTGTTGATGGTTCCAAATCTTCATTGGCTGAGGAGGTAAAGGCAAAGCAAGATCTTGACCCTACCTTGTTAGAGTTGAAGACCTTGGTGAGAGATGGTAAGGTGGAGGTTTTCTCCCAAGGGGGGGATTGTGCCCTTAGGTACTAAGGTAGATTTTGTGTGCCTAATATTAAGGACTTGAGGAGGTCGATTCTTGATGAGGCTCATAATTCTTCCGATTATATTCACCCCGGTTTCACAAATATGTATAGATATTTGAGGGATGTGTTTTGGTGGGATGGTATGAAGAAAGACATTGCTAAGTTCGTTTTAGGTACCATAATTGCCAACAAGTGAAAGCCAGCATCAAAGGTCGGGAGGCCTAGCCCAAGATATAGAGTTTCCTACTTGAAAGTGGGAGTAAATCAACATGGATTTTGTGGCTGGGTTGCCTAAGACTAGAAAGGGTTTTGATTTTGTTTGGGTTGTAGTTGATAGAATGACAAAATTGGCTCATTTCCTACTAGTTAAGACTATTTATGGGGCCAAAGATTATGCTAGACTGTACATTCATGAGTTAGTTAGATTGCATGGGGTGCCTTTTTTATCATTACGGATCGTGGTGCTCAATTCACTTCATACTTCTGGGGGTCCTTCCGAAGGGGTATTGGTACCAAGGTTAAGCTTAGTATGACCTTTCACCCTCAAAAGGATGGACAAGCTGAAAGAACTATCCAAACTCTTAAGGATATGCTTACAACTTGTGTATTGGAGTTTAACGGTAGTTGGGATGACCATCTTCCATTGATTGAGTTAGCTTATAATAATAGCTACCATGCAATCATTGGCATAGCTCCTTTTGAGGCCTTTTATAGTAGACGTTGTAGATCATCGATTGGGTGGTTTGAAGTGGGAGAGATGGCTTTGATGGGTTTGGATTTGATTATAGAGGCCTTAGAGAAAGTGAGGTTGATAAGAGAGAGGTTGACAACATCCCAAAGTCATTAAAAGTCCTATGCCGATGTGAGGAGAAGGGATCTTAAATTTAAGGTTGGTGATTGGGTCTATTTGAAGGATTCACCAATGAAGGGTATGGTTTGTTTTGGTAAAAAAGGGCAAGTTGAGTCCATGATTTGTGGGTCCTTATAGGGTGTTGAGAAAGATTGGTAAGGTGGCCTATGAGTTTGAGTTGCCTAGTGAAATGGACTTGGTTCATCCGGTCTTCCATGTGTCTATGTTGAGGAAGTGCATGGGTGACCCAAATTCTATTGTGCCATAGGATGTTGTGGGTGTTGCTGAAGACAACTTGACTTATGAAAAGGTTCCAGTACAAATTTTGGGATAGAAAAGTGAAGACGTTGAGGAACAAGGATGTAGCCTCCGTTAAGGCCCTTTGGAGGAATCAACAAGTTGAAAGTGCCACATGGGAAGCCGAAGCGGACATGCAAAAGCGACACCCCTATCCATTCTACTCAAGCCTAAGGTACTAATATAAGTCCCCTACATGATTCCAAGTCTTAAGTTTCAGCCCTCATGTCATTTACATGCATTTATGTTTATATTGACAAGTTCACGGTTATTTTGACACTTACATTGAGATTTTTGAAATGATGTTTAAGTGCATTCTTTTATTCCTGTGTGGGCTGAAATTATCTGGCTTACCTCTCTTATATACCCCAAAAAGTTCCCGAAAATGCACCTCGGAAGTGCCCATAATCGTAATTTTCATATATCTCAAAATCTGTGTGTGATATCAAAAAGTTGACTTCATATTCATGATCATGGGGAATATTTGAGTGGGGAATAGGTCTAACACCAATTTGAGAGCACAATTTTCCAAATATTTTTGATTTCCAGATTTGATTGGCATGATGCGGCCAGGGCTCATACCTATACATTTTTTTGCTAGCCTTTTGTTTCGGTCCAAGGCCTTGGGGTCTTGGGACTAAGCCTTCCTATGCGTAAAAACACCTATACTTAGTCATATTTCAACTTCATATCCTACAAGACATTCCCCAAAATCCTCTCTACCACTAAGACAAATAGTTCACCCAAAATTCAAGTGTCCCAATCTCATTCCAGATCTAAGGATTTCATGGAAGATTCAACTTCTCAATTAAATCTTCAGCAAGGAAATTTCCAAAGTTGAGGTATGTGGTTCTAACCATTGGGTCCTTTCACCCATGGCGCCCAACCTTCCTTTTTACATAAATTACATGTTTCTAAGTTGATTTACTTATGGGTCTTACTTATTATGAATTTGGTTATAAACTATGTTGGGGTTTCATAACATTGTTACTTTTTAAGCATGCTTTGAGCTATGAATCTATGATCCAATATGTGATTTGATGAGGGATTTTGATGTATCTTGCATAAGGTTATTACCAAGTGTTGGTGGTTGGGTTTACATTGATTTTTCTCACATGATTTCAATCTTGAATTGCATGATTTCATACTAGTATTACACAGCCGTCAAGTGTTTGATAAAATATCCAGTTATGGATTATTGGGTTATTGAAGGTCTAGTGTATGGCATATGAGTTAAGTGACTTTATGATGATGAAAGTTATATATATATATATATGTGTGTGTGTGGGTGTGTGTGTGTGTGTGTTGATTTAATGAACAATATCTATAGTGTAGCAAGTTGACCATGCCTTGTTCGGGGGGTGGTAGGCCTGAACTACCATGTTGGGGGGAGAGGGGAGTATGTACCTCAATCGCCTAGCTCGGGAGGTGGAGGCCCGTACTACCATGTTGGGGATTTGTACCTTAATCACCTCGCCCGGGGGGGTGGTAAGCACATGCAACCACGTATGGGGGGGGGGGGTTTGTACCTCAATCGCCTCGCTCGAAGGGTGGTAGGCTCATGCAATCACGTTAGGAGTTTGTACCTCAATTGCCTCACTCGGGGGTTGGTTGGCCCGTGCAACCATGTTGGGTGGTTTGTACCTTAGTCGCCTTGCCAAGGGGGTGGTAAGCCTTGGTCTCTTTTATGATGGTCTTCTCCTATATATGTAATATGTTCTATATAAGCATGTTTTACTTCAAGTATCATTCATGCATGCCATATTGTTACTATTCTCATCCATTGCCTATATGTACGTATTTTGCTTATGTTGCCAATCTCGTTTTGCATTGCATCCTACATGCTTAGTACATTCAAACTTACTAACATATACACTATGCCTACATGATGTTACCATGTAGGAACCAGAGCTCCACTTGATCATTTTCCTCCTCCACATGGCTAGTGCTACCTTTGAAGCAAGTTTGGTGAGTCCTCAACTCCGAGGATGATAGCTTTTGCTCTTATGTTATACAAAGACTCTCTTTCTTTTATGGTATACTTTTGACTATAAGGGTGAGCCTGGAAAGTTGTCTTGGGCCCCTATCAATTCTAAGTTTAGAGGTGTTGTTGGACAAGTTATGTAATGATGTTTTGAGCTTGACTCTCTTGACTCATGTATGTTTTAAAGCTATGAAAGAATCCCTTAGCCTCTTTATCCTTATTTTGCGTTCTCTTGTTGTTGTTTAATTGCTTCCATGACAAAGGATATGCAATGATATGCTAAAAGGCTTTTATGCAATGATATGCTAAAAGGCTTATTTGAGGTCCCTTCGAGTTCCTCATTCACCGTGTCACGTCTAGGCCCTAGGTCCGAGTCATGACACTTTCAAATATACCCAATCATTCACCTTGAACTCTAAGTCTCTCCTCCTCAAATTAGTATAGGATTTCTGGCGACTTTATGATGTCTTCAACCTCTCTTTAATGACCTTAACCTTCTCTATTGATTGATGGACAAGATCAAGCTCTATCAACTCCGTTTCTCCAACCTAGAACCACCCAATTGGTGATCTACATCTCCCGCTATACAAAGCTTCATAAGGAGCCATTTTTGAATGCTTGGATGATAAATTTTGTTATAAGAAAACTCAATCAATGGTAAGTGATCATCCCAATTTACCTTGAAATCAAGAACACAGGTTCTCAACTTATCCTCTGACGTCTGAATTGTACGCTCGGCTTGGCTATCTATCTGTGGATGAAAGGTTGTACTTAGATTCACCTTAGTACCTAATCCTTTTTGGGAAGATCTCCAAAATTGTGAGGTGAATTGAGATCCTCTGTCTAAGATGATAGACAAGGGAACTCTATGCAACCTCACAATCTCTTGGATTCACAACTTAGCATACTCCTTCACAGTGTTGGTTATCTTAACTGCTAGGAAGTGATCCGATTTGGTCATCCTATCCACGATCACCTATATCAAATCATGTTGCTTTAGAGTCCTCGATAAACTAGTAATGAAGTCCATATTGATCATTTCCCACTTCTACTCAGAGATCTCAAAGTTCTAGGCTAATCCACATGGTCTTTGATGCTCGACTTTCACTTGCTGGCAATTCAGGCATTTTGAAATGAACTCAGCAATATCCCTTTTCATTCCACTCCACCAATAGACTTCTCTCAAGTCATCATATATCCTAGTAGAGCTAGGATGAATGGAATATCTTGAGTTATGGGCCTCCTCCATAATCCTTTTTCAAACACCGTCGACATCGGGGATACACAATCTACTCTGGTATATCAACATTCCAACTACCCCTTTGGAGAAGACCATCTCTTTCTGTTTGTGGACAACCTTCTTTAATTGAAGTATGATGGGATCTCAGTTTTGCCTTTCCTTCACCTCTGTAACTAAGAATGAAGAAGACCCATTCTGAACATTAACTCTTCCCTCATCATTCTCCTCAAGTTGAACTCCCAGTCAAGCCAATAGATGTACTTTTTTAGCTAGCTCCTTCTTCCCTTTCTCAACATGGGTTGTGCTACCCATTGACAACCTGCTAAGAGCGTCAGCAACAATGTCAGTTTTACCTAGGTGGTAGAGAATTCTCATGTTATAATCTTTGAGCAACTCCAACCATCTTCTCTGTCATAGGTTGAGCTCTTTATGACTGAAGACATACTGTAAGCTCTTGTGGTCAATGAACACATCCACATGCACTCAATACAAGTAGTGGCACCATATTTTAAGTACAAGCACCACCGCTACCAACTCAAGATCATGAGTCGGATAGTTCCTCTCATGAACCTTAAGTTGCCTGGAAGCATAGGCTATCACTTTCCCTCTTTGCATCAGCACACATCCCAATCCAACTCTGGAAGCATCACAATAGATCATAAAGTCCTTTGTCCCATAGGGCAACGCTAAAACTACTGCAGTAGCTATTCTAGTCTTCAACTCTTGGACATTTTTCTCTAATTCATCAGACCACAAGAACTTGACCATTTTCTGAGTCAACTTAGTCAATGGGTGCAGATAGGGAAGAAAATCCGTCAACAAATCTGTGGTAGTAGCCTGCCAGCCCCAAGAAACTTCTTATGTTAGTCAGAGAGATCGGTTTGGGCAAGTTCTTAACCACTCAAATCGTTTGATCATCCACTCGAATACCATCACTGAAGACAACATGGACTAGGAAAGCCATTGACTTAAGCCAGAACTCACATTTTTAGAATTTTGCATACAACTTGTGGTCCTCCTCATCTCACATTGACTTAAGCCAGAACTCACATTAACTGAAGTGTTTGGAGGATAATTCTAAGGTGATTTGCATGCTCCTCCTCATCTCTTGAATACAACAAAATGTTATCGATGAACGCAATCACAAACATATCAAGGTATTGTCTGAACACCCTATTCATCAAATCCATAAAGTTTGTAGGTGCATTCATCAACCCAAAGGATATAACACAAAATGTTCATATCTATTCCTAAAGGTTGTCTTTGAAATGTCACATTCCCTCACTTTCAACTGATGGTAATCAGATCTGAGGTCGATCTTTGAGAAACAAAAGGCAACCCTGAAGTTAGTTGAATAAATCATCTATCCTTGAGAGAGGATATTTATTATTTATGGTGACCTTGTTCAATTTCCTATAGTCAAGACACATTCTAAGAGACCCATCTTTTTTTTGCATGAATAGGACAGGGGCACCGCAAGGGGAAATGCTCGGCCTTATGAAGTCCTTCTCTAACAAATCTTTCAATTATTCTTTCAACTCTTTCAGCTCTTTGGAGGCCATCCTATAAGGTGGAATTGAGATAGGCTGGGTATCCAGAAGAACATCAATCCCAAAGTCAAATCTCCCTATTAGGAGAGAATACAGGCAGATCCTCGGGAAACACTTTTGGAAACTCATTCACAATCAGGACTGACTCAAGAGTAGGAAATTCAACATTATCAGATTTCAATCACATGAGGTGGTATATACAACCATTTGAGATCATCTTTCTCACTCTAAGATATGAGATAAACTTTCCCTTAGGTGTAACAGAATCACCCTTCCTCTCTAGAACCGGTTCATTCAAAAATTGGAACTTAATGTTCGGGCTCTACAATCAATGGAGCCATAACAGGCATGAAGCCAATCAATGTCAAAGATCACATCAAAATCAGTCATATCTAACTCAATCAAATCAATAATAGTATCCCTAAGATAGATGGACACTACACAAGCTCTATAGACTCTCTCAGCTCAAATAGACTTACCCACTGGAGTAGAAACATCAAAGGGTTCAAGAAGACTCTCAGGGGTCCTATCTAATCTGTTGGCCATATAAGGAGTTACAAAAGATAATGTAGCACTAGCATCTATCAACACATAACAATCAATAGAAAAGACTTGAATCATACCCATCACAACATATGGGGAGTTCTCCGAATCATGTCGGCTACCCATGACATACAAATTGTTTGTAGCTCCACTTATGCCTGACGTAGTACCTATCTGATTTCCTTTAGCTGGATGAGCTAGTGCAGAAGATTGAGCCTAGTCAAGCCACTTTGGATAGCCTCTTTGATAGTGACCCACTTGGACACATTTGTAGCATATATTACTCCTCTCAAGACATTTCCCTAAGTGCAATTTACCATACTTGCTGCATGTTGGCTTACCCAGTGAACCTTGAGCCACACTAACTTGTGACTGAGATCCATGGGCTCTAACATTCTAGGGCTTCTGATCATTCCTGATTTTGGGCGCAAGTGCACTAGTAGATGATGGTGCTGGAAATCGGTTACCATTCCCCTTCCTTCCAACCTCATGGTTGGATGTTTTTGCTTTCTTACTTCTGAACTCTTCTTTATCATGTTGCCTCTCCTTATTAGCTTGTTGCAGAAAAACCATCAATTTCCCAATATCCATCTCACTCACGACCATTGCTCCCCTCTCATCTCTCTTTGGAACTCTATTAAACCCATCAACATACATCCCCATCCTCCTCCTCATATCAGCAACCATGTCCGGAGCATATCGAGATAGTAGAGTAAACTTCATCCCATACTCTTGCACAGTCATAGAGCTCTGTTTTAAGTTCAAGAACTCTCTTACCTTAGCCTCTCTTAGCTCCCTTGGGAAGAAGTGCCACAAGAAAGCTTCCTCAAACATTGCCCAAGTCTGCACTGGGCCATCCTCTCCCCTAACCTTCTTCCATTGGTTGAACCAAAGTTTGGCCACACCCTTGTGTTGGTAAGCATCCAGTTCAACTCTGTCAGCATTAGCCACATGCATCACATGGAACATTTTCCAAAGCCCCTCCATATAGTTCTCAGGATCCTTAGTAGATACAGACCCTGTGAACTCAGGCGGTTTCATCCTCAAAAATTCTCGGACTCTAAATGTGTTATGAGCATCTTGTCGACCTACTCCTTGTCTCGCAGCAGGCGTTATGATAACCTAGGCTAGGTTTTGAATAGTCTAGCGAAGCTTAACATTGGAGACCTCATATTGTGGGGATTGCTCAATAGGGACAGCAAGTTCCATGGGCTTCTCATGTCCTTCAGGCTCAGGTGGGTTATTCTATCTAGCAGAACATCCTCTACCTCAGATGGCTCTTTTGGGAGGCATTATCAAAACTCTACAATGCACAATGCATGAATTAGAAGAGAATCTTTCATAGTGTATAACTCCATCACTCGATTTAGAACATGAATAAAGTGAAATAATTCCTTATGTCCTATAGCCTCCTGCTTATCAAGTGTGGTCAACACCACACCCATAAACAAGACTCTACTAGACATGATTTCTAGTCTCCCTAGGATACTTGAAGTCGTGCTCTAGTACCAAGTTTGTCACGCTCCCGGAGGGCACCTAAGACATGGCAAGCACCCAGAGACTATTGTTAGTCCACAAGCAAATCAGTGGGCCTCATCATAATCATTCAATCAACAAACTCTACAAATCAATAGAAGACATAAGGAAATGTAAATGGGCATATCTATCTAGTCTGAAAATAATATAATAACTTAAAGGCTAGTACAAAAAACTAGTTGAACAAGTCTAAATGATCAACATTCGACTCTAGTCAATAAAGCCTCTATTACTATCAAGTGGTGCTAATGATAGACCCATGGCTACTTCAATCAAAGTAAAGCTAATCTAGTCTAACTCAAAGTAAGATGCACAGATACAATAAATCCTTCGAAGTAAGGAGGCTCACCAGTCAGCTGAACATCCTAGATCCTCAACGATACGCTTGTTGATGATCTCTAATTCCTATATCTGTATCATAAAATGATACAGCACCGAGTGACGTCAGTACGTAGAATGTACGATATATAAAATAGCTGAATGAAACACAAATAGGTAGAATCCTATGAAACAACAATCAACTCAGGATAGTAACAATCAACATATAAAATGTCTATCTAAAGCAAGAACAAAGAGTAGACAATTGACCTACCTAACCCATCAAACCTCATCAATCAAGTCAAACTCATCTTAGAGGGACTCATCTCAACTAATCTGATCTCACTCAACTTAGAGTACTCAATTTGGGAACTTTCTGGGAGTTTCTCTTATCTGACAACAATCACTTATGAGCTAGTGATTGTATAACGATTTCACTGATGTTGCCATAGCCATTTCATACTTTCCAGGTAGGGAACGAATCAAAACCACAGTGGACAAGTCCAAAATGGAGATGGCACTCTACAATTTCTCTATTGTTTCAGAGACTTCTAATTAGAGAGAACCTTAACATAATATGATATGATGGTCCTAATCCTCACCTATGCTTGGCTACATAATTTAACGAGTGCAAGTTGGATTAACTCTTACTCTTTCGATGCTAGATACTCCTCCCAAGACTCAATGCTCATAAAACTATTCATCCAATCTAACTATCTCAATCAACTCATCTCAAATCATCCTCGTAGAAGCTTTCATCATTCAATCTGTCTCATAGATACTCCAATCATACTATCAATTTATCTCTCAATGAATAGCTCAAGATTTAGAACAATCATTTGGGAAATAATCGAGTAGATAATTAATGAGAGTTCATTTTGGAAACCTCATATACCATCAAATATTATCAACCTATCACCATTCTCACATTCACAATCACAATCGACGTTCTCAGTCAAGGCTCTAAACTCAATCTCTATCTTCAATCATTCATTCTTTATGCAATAATAAGTACGGTTTATGAAATAATTCATGTAAATTTATCAATTCAAGAAAAGAGTTTATAATGATCATCAACATAAGAAAATACATGTATTAATATAATTTTTCAAGAATTAATCAAGAATTATGCATGTGAACTTATGAACTTTCAACTCTCTTCTAAGACAAGTTATGGTGAACATGAGAGAATAATCTCATGCTTTTATTTTAGCCTTACATACCTGGGATGAAGTTATGAATAATCAACTTCAAGAAATTGCCTTGGAATTCCTCAATCCACGCTTCTCTCTTCTATTCTCTCAAGCCTTAGTCTTTCAAGTGATTAGAAAAGGACTTAGAATGGATTTAATACCCTCTTTATGCATAAAAATAACCTAATTTGATTGTGTCTTGAGTTTAGGAGGGGTGGAGAATTGTCCAGAATGTCCCTCAAAATAAAAAGAAAAATTTCAACTTTGGGATGCCTAGTCCGCGATGTGGACTATGTGCGCACTAGTATAATTTTTTGCCAAACATTTTTCATACGAGTTTTCCACTTTTCGTCAAAAAAATTAAAAAAAACATAAGTCAAGTCCGAGACCAAGGCGCGTCATGCCTATGTCGTGTACTGAAACTGTTTCTGCATTTTGGATTGAAAAATTATCTTTTCGTTCGGTCGGTGTAAAAATCAACTGAGACCATTTTCCCACTCAATTTTTCATGTTGATCGCATATCCGGTCTCGAATTTACAAACGGAGCATGGGAAGTTATGCACATACCTCTCCTCTACGGGTATTTCTATAATTTTATCGGGTGTTACAATATCTTGTTAATTTAAAAAATATAAAATATCATGGTTTAGTAACACCAAATTCTAAGAATAAGGAAAAGAATATAGTAAATGAAGATTTAATGTTATTGCCTTCTTTCAAACATAATTATAACAACCTCTCAATCTCCGTACGAGATCATCACAAAGTTTCATCATACATGATACTTTAAATATAATTATAATAAAAATATTTCAACCCCCTCACAGAAAAACATCACAAGATTTCACTAAACAAGAGCCGTTTTAATTAACTTGAACTTAAAACCATTCGTATAATTATCCCAATAATGTCCGATTTAATTATCAATGCTCAATCAATGTTTTCTAAATAAATTCTCACAAAAAAGTCTATAGTCATCATTGGGCATCATCTCGGCATAAGCATTATGTTTTTTATGGTTGCTCTCTTTGGTAATATCACATATATAAGTATGTTGCTTTTTCCTCTCCCCATCTATTATAAACTCGACCATTCCCTTCATCTAGTACAATCGCAGTAGTAGCTTGAGGCTTGCTCAGAAGGCTTGATTGCCTTCTTTATCTTCCAGGGGCCAATGAAAGGGGCAAAGTGGGTGGTCTTCTTTATAATAATAATTAAAGAGAAATGTATTTGATAAATTTCAACAATGTTGAGAAAATGTTACACCTTGTAAAATTATCAAATATTCCTAGACAAAAAATTGTTTGCATAACACATAATCCCAAGATTTTTTGACAAATCTGAGGCCGAAATTACGATTAGCATGAAAAATCATATGGAGAAATGATCTTCGTATAAAATTTAGAGCAATCGGACCAAAAGATAATTTTTTGAGGCAAAGGTGCAATTCCAGCAAGGTGCATGACACATCAACATCACGGACTTATCACAGATTTGCACTTAATTTTGTTGTCAATTGTATCACCCCAGAAGTTTTGAGAGTGAAATAGGTCCCCACACCTGGTTCCACGAGAGGGTTTACGAGCCATAATTTGGAGTACGGCCAGTGGACCAGGTCATAAAAGATGTTCCAGATTTAAAAAAAAATTGTCTAAGCATAGAAAGGGATCTACGAGATGGAACATGATTAGTGACCTATTCCGCGACCTATTTGACAAGTTGTAGAATGAGATATAGAAATCCATAATTTTGGTCTAATTTCCATGAAAGGGAATACAACCCCTAATCAATTTCATGGCCCATCTACCAATTCATAGAATGAGATTTAGAAATCTAAATTTTTATCTATTTTTCACGAGGGAGGACCTTGATCCTTAACCTATTTCACGGGCCGTAGAAAGGGTGTTGTAGATCACTTTCGATAGTTTTTCTGAAGGATAATTCTATCTTGTCCATTCTTTTTAAATAAAACCCACGATATTTTGGACTTATTATATACCCATTATCAGTACCCTAAGGGTATTACTCTTCAAAAACAGTTAGAAATTTCGGAGAGCATCGAAGAAAGGGAGAAAGCTAGGGTTCCAAGCATATAAGTAGGGATTCTCTTAGAGTTGACGATTCTTTGGAATTTCAAAGTATGCAAGGCTAACTTTAGAACATGAATTTTGTTCTTCCATGTGCCCCATAAGCTTAATTGATGGAATTGTCAATGAATTGAGTTTTCCATGGTTGTTTTATTGAAAATTTTTCTTAAATCCTAATGTATTCCTATATAATCTTGCATAAATTACAATTTTTATGAATTAAATAAATGAAATAGATTATTTTACTTTTCTATATGAACCCTAGAATGCACTCATCTTATTTCTACTTATTATACTTAAATGGATATGCATGAGTATAAGTTGATCCTTAAGAGCCTACAAAATACCTACATGCTTTAACTCTACTTTTGTTTCCCGGATACTATGAGTTGGAATGATGCTTGATAGGGTCTTGATGAGTCATGAGCTAATTCTAAAAGAATGTTCCTAATCAAAGAGTTAATAGATTGTGTGATGAATTGAGTTGACAAATATCCACTGAGACTAGTTGATTGAGTGTGTTTGTCTTATGAGCATTGAGTCTTGGGAGGAGTATCAAGAACCGAATTAAGTAACAGTAAGTCCAACTCAAACTCAATAACTATGTAGCCAAGCATAGAAGAGGATTGGAATCGTTAAGTCGGATGTCCCTTTTGATAGGTCCTTAAAACAATAGAGGACTTGGTTGATTGAATCCATGATGGGTCAATTCATTCTTCACCCCGGCAAGTACTGAACAGTTGTGGTAACATCAATGAGATTGTTGTATGATCACTGACTCATAAGTGATTGTTGCCGAATAAGAGAAACTCCCAGATATGTTCTCAACTGATAATACTCTGATTGGATTGGATTGATTTGTATTGTATTGATTGGTAATTGTCTACACTTTATTCTTGATTTAGATAGAGATTTGACCTCTTGATTGAGCATTTATGAGTTATTTTTATTCTACCTATATTTGTTTTACTTGGCTATTTTACATACTTGTACATTTCATGTACTGGCATCCAATGAGCCTGCATCTTTTCATGATGCAGAGACTGGTACTAGAGATCATCAATAGGCACTCCATTGAAGATCTTCTCTTTATTTCAGCTAATTGGTGAGTCCTCGAGTTTGGGGGATAAATATTACTTCATCTAGCTTTAGAGTCAGACTTTTAGACTTTTTTATTTTGACTTAAGGTAGCCATAGGTCTGTCATTATACCATCTAGATAGCTTAGATAGAGGCTTCATAGACTAGATTTGAGATTACGACTTAGATATTGTCTGGCTAGTTTCTTTCATACTAGTCCTATTGCTTTGTCTGATTACCTTTAGTTGAGGTTGCCAATCATTTATTATCTTTAGTCTTCATTTGATGTGATAAATATTGATTGAATAAATGTGATGAGGTTAAATAGTTCGCTTAGGGACTAACAATAGTCTCTGAGTACCAGCCACGTATAAGTTACCCTCCTAAGGCGTGACACTAATATTTTCTATGGGATTAGAAAATTGATTAGAAAAGTTTTCATAAAAATGCAGTTTACAGGACCAAGTTTGCGATGTGGACTGGGTCTCTGACGGTTCAAAAAATTCATCTTCTTTAAGGGGTATTCTAGACTTTTTCCTACCCCTCCTAAACTTAACCCATGATTAACATAGATTTTTCTAAGAATAAAAAGGGTTCTTAAACCCATTCCTAAGTCTTCTATGCATCCTAACTAGAGATCCAATGCTAAAGAGAGGAGAAAAGAGCTAGGATTCAAGCGATTGGGGAAAGAACTGTTGCAAATTGCTTGTTTATTCTCATCCTAGGTATGTAAGGCTAATCTAAAGCATGGGATTGTTCTTTCATGTGCCCTTGTTCTTGCTATAAGCTGCATATAAAGAAGATGACATGAAATTTATGGGGTCATTTTGGTCCACATGCTCTTTAACCGAAGTTACTTATGACACCCCATAACTTTATTCTTACTTGTACCTATGTTTCAAGCCTCATTACTCTGTGGGGGGAAGTGGATTAGGACCATAAGATACATCTAGTACTTAGATGAGTTCAAAACTTTCCTATAAATTGAATTTCTAGTATTAGATTATACAAGTTTCAACTTTAAATGATCATAACTCTCAGCACACAAAGAATTAGGTGGCTTATGACCTACCAAATGAAAGTCCTTTGAATTATATTTCCAACACAACTGATTTACCTTATTTGGATTTCAGAGTCAAAAGTTATGGCCATTTTACTGAAGACCGCCAGAGCAGAGTTGAATTATAAAACATATTACAGGCCATGGTTTGAGTTATGGCCCATCTGCTAACTCATGGTAAAAACTCCTAAAAATCCAATTTTTGGTCCCAGATTTGACGAACCCATCCACGAGTCATAGAAACTTCTATGAGACACAAATTGGGCTCGTAGATTGATCCAGAGATCTCTAAATTTACCCAAAGGTTTACGAAATGGTTCCTATGGGGAATGGAAGTTTCTACAGTTGTAGGTGGCCCTGTGGAAAACTTTGACAACTCTTTAAGAAAGGGTATTTTGATCTTTCACCACCCTTCTAAAGCCTAAACCTGATGTTTTTACACCTAAATAAAGCCTTAAACATGTCATTTCAACCTTTTTACACTAAAATATCTTCTCCAACTTAGAGCAAGGTTTCAAGGGAGAAAAAGGCTAGTGTTTGAAGATAATCTTGTGAGTTTTTCCACGCTATTCCAAGACTCAAAATTTCAAGGTATGTAAGGCTAACCAAAACATGGATATGTTCTTCCATGTGCCCATAACCCGAATAGATGGAGTTGTGAATGAATTGAGTCTCCCATGAATGTTTCTTGAAGGTTTCACTAAAATACTAATGTATTCCTATATAATCTTGCATGAATTGCTATTTTTATGAATTCAATACTTAAAATAGATGATTGTGTCTTGCTACATGAACCCTAGAATGAATTCTTATTATTTGTACATATTTTACTTAAATAGGTATGCATGAGTATAATTTCAGCCTAAAAAGTCTATGGAATCCCTAAATGCTTTAACTTTACTTTTGTTTTCCAGAATACTATGAGTTTGAATGATGCATGATAGAGTCTTTATAAGTCAAGAATTGAATCTTAAAAAAATAAAACCAAAGAGTTGATGGTTGATGTGATGAATTGAGTTGACAAATGTCTAATGAGACTAGATGAATGAGTTAACCATAGGGTTGATGTCTTATGAGCATGTTGAGTCTTGGGGGGAGTATTGAGCACCAAACTGAGTAAGAGTAAGTCCAACTTGATCTCAATAACTACATAGCCGGTGTATGAGAGGATTAGACCATAAAATCAAATGTTTCCTATTATCCTGAATAGAGAACTTGATGTTACTGATTTTGGATCCACTGATGGGATGTCCTATGCCTTGAAAAAGTATTGGATGGATATGGCAATGACATCACTTCATTGTACATCCTAGACTCATAGGTGATGGTTGTCAGTTAGAAAAATTCCCATATAGGTCCTGATAATACTCCGAGTGGATTGATTAGATAGCATATGAGCATCCATTGTCTAAACAATATTCTTACTTTAGACTCTTGACATGATAATTGAGTTTCCTACGTCTTGAGTTGATGTGATTTTTTCTTTAATGTTTCTACCTACCAAAATACATACTTGTACATTCCACATACTAATGTCCATTTGGGCCTATATCTTTTCATGATGTTGATACAGGTACAAGCAGTCATTAACAAGTGCCCCATTAAGGACCTATTTGTTTTTAGCTAATTGATGATCCCTCCCTTACTTTTGGAGGACATCATGCTACTATTCTCGCTTTGAGTAAGACTTATTTTTCTATTTAGAACTGGCCATGGGTCTGTCATTGGTACTATTTAGTTAGATGTTTTAGAGGTTTCATAGATAGATTGTTGAGTTATGATTGGATTATGTTTTTGGCTAGATTCTTTCATACTGGTCTTAAGTTGATTCTTAGATTGTTTGGCCTTTGGCCTTTCATTATCAGATTGTCATTTCTTTTCTTTAAATATTCTTATACATTGATGTCTTCTGCTATTAGAATATGATTGAACGAATGTGTTGAGTTCGATTGGTCCACTTAGGGGCTAGCAATAGTCTCTAAGTGTTGGCCATGACAAGGGTATCCTCCCAAGGCGTGACAAACTTGGTATCAGAACACAGAGTTCAAGTGTCTTAGGGAGTCTATGAAGCCATATCTAGTAGAGTCTTATTTATGATTGTGTTGTGCACCACACTTTATAAGCAGTAGGCTATAGGACATTAGGAATTGTTACACTTTCTTTTATTCTAAGTTCATGCGATAGAGTATAACTCTATTAAAGTGCCTATCTAATTTGTATGTTATGCGTTTGCAGATCATGCCTCCTAAGTATACCGCCACTCAAAGAGACACTTCAGCATGCAACACTGAAAATCCCCAACTAGAGGTGCCTCTTTATATGGAGATGAGAGGCTGGGGTCGACGTGCTAAAGTCACTGGGGCTACCTAGGTACCTTTTATTTCCCTTATTCCAACAACAGAGGCTGATTTTAGAGGAGCTATAACTATGTTCATCCAAAATGGTAGCTTCCCAGAGTGGGAATCAAAGTTCACAAGCTCCCAAGAGCCAACTGTTGTGATGAGACTTAGAGATTGTCTGAGGATGAACCCACCAGTCTTCATAGGGTCTAAAGTTGAGGAAGACCCCTAGAATTTTATTGATGAGATGTGGAAGGTGTTGACAGTTATGCATGTAATGGAGATTGAGGGAGTTAAACTCCCTTCCTATCAACTCAGGGATGTGGCTAATATTGGTACAATCAGTAGGGAGAGAGTCGAGGAGAGGATGCTTATCATGCCATTTAAGATAACTTTGAGTGCCTTCTTTGATCACTTCTTTCCACGAGAGGAGTTTGTTAACTTGATGTTGGAGGGGATGACTGTCAAAGAATATAGCCTTAAATTCATAAAACTATCCATAGATGGTCCCTGATATGAGATCTAGAATGAGAAAGTTTATATTCGACTTGGGAAAACATATGAAAAAGGAGTGCAAAGAGACATTGCTAATTCCGAACATGGACATCTCTAGGCTTATGGTCTATGCACAACAACTTAAGGAGGATAACAAGAGGGATAGGGAGGAGCACTTTACTAAGAAGGCTAAGTGAACAGGGCATAAGCCTAGCCAGCATAAATAAAGTAAAGGGACAGGTCCTATTTCCAGAAGAGGTCTTCGAATTATACACCATTCTCAGCAAGTGCACCAGCTCCAAGTAACATGTATGATCAGAAGTCTCAGGGTCATCCAATTACCAGAGCTCAGGGTTCTCAATCCAAGCTAGTTAGACTCAAGTTCCGAGGGGGAATCCATCATGTGGTAAGTGAGGCAAACTCTACCTAGGTTAGTGTCATGAGGGTACCAATGCTTGCTATAGGTGAGGACAGACTGGTGACTTTCAGAATGAGTGTCCAATGAAGAGGTAGGGCGATGAAGGTAATAAAGCATAGTCTTCAGCAGTATCACCAGCCAGTGGTAGTCAGAGAGGTGCCACAACTAATATAGGCAGCAGTACAAATCATCTATATATGATGGGAAATCGATAGGATCAGGAAGTTACACCAGATGTTGTCATGGGTATGCTTTGAGTCTTTTCCTATGATATGTATGCCTTGCTTGACCCAGGTGCCACTTTATCATTTGTAACATCATATGTGGCTAGTAAGTTTGAGATCCTTCCTGAATGTCTTATTAATCCCTTTAGTGTTTCTACTTCTATTAGTGAGTACATTCTAGCTAAAAGGGTATATAGAGATACTTTGGCATAGACTGGCTTTCTACCTTAGGGCAAGTTTATTTCCCACCTTAGGGCCAAAAAATTAATTTATAAAGGATATATCTGTCACCTCGTGCGAGTTAAGGTTGATGATGTAAGGTCTCTATCTTTTGAGTTAGTTTTAGTGTTCAATGAGTTCATTGATGTTTTCCTAGAGTCTCTCTTGATAGGGAGATTGAGGCAGTTAAAAACTGGCCTAGACCCACCTCTCCAACTGACTAAGAAGTTTTTTGGGTTTAGCTGGTTATTACTGGAGATTTGTTGAGGGATTCTCTTTTATATCCTCGTCATTGACTAAGCTAACTCAAAAGAAAGCGAAGTTTCAGTGGTTCGATGAGTGTAAGAAGAGTTTTCAAGAGTTGAAGACCACATTAACAACAACATCAATTGAAACACCCCTAAACGTAGCTCGGAAAGACCCTATAATGCATTTTTCTTTTTTAATATCTCAAAATTTGTGCAGAATTTCACAAATTCAACTTCATATTCTTGTTCAGAGAGAAAAAATTGTGTGGAGAAACAGTTACCTAAAAGGAAAATTTTACCCATTTCAAAAAATATTTTTTTTGGTGAAATGTCGCAATTAGTGGTTGTCTGCATCGCTAACGGTTACCTATAAGGTATATTCTAGCCATGCCAAAAAGTATTTCTTTCGGTGAAATTTTGCAATCAGTGGTTGTCCGCATTGTGGCAGCGACGCAAACTGGACTCACCTTAGGTCAAAATGTCTGTTTTTCACTCAAGGACAATTGGGTAATTACCCACTATCTATACACATGGGAAAGCCTTCATTCTTGTCCATTTTCAGACCCAAAACTCACGAAAATCTCAAATTCCTTTCTAATCTTCAGCAAAATCCTCTATTCATTATCAAGATTTTCAGGAAGTCTTGTTGGAATTCAAGAACCCAAGTCAAGTCCAAATCTTCTTCAAGTTTCTTTCAAGAAACCTTTCCTCCACAAGCTCAACCATTCCTCTCCTTCTTTATGATTCCTTTTAAGTTATGATAACTCATGATGATTTTTATGAACTCATTCTTGATAAAGTAAAGTATATGACTACCATGTTATGACCTATGATGCATACTGAGTTGAAATTCATGACCTTCTAGTTAGAATTTTGCAAGGACCATGTTGGGTTGATTTGAATGATTCCAAATATTTATATTATTGATTTATTGATGTTTGTTACCCCATATTATTATGAGAAAATGTTTAATTCCATGAGAAGAATGTTATGTATTGAATTCCCATATTATGGAAGTTAGGGTTTTAGAAATATGATATGGGTTCCTTAAACTTTCTTGAAAATTGGTGAATCCTACTACTCTTAAACATGAGTTACTAGTAACTTTCATGATTTGGTGAATAATTGTGATTTCTCCTTACTTAGGGAATTTTGGTTGTGGAATTTCAAAATGGTTGCTTGATTTTACTTATGTGCATACTTCCTCTATTATTATTGTATATGAATTAAGTCTAAACGAGACAAATTTCATGAATTGGTGTATTGACTAATGTACCTCATTGATTCCATGTAAGGGAGTTTGTGAATTAATTTATAGATTACTTCAAGTATGGGTTGGTTGTCATAGATACGATATACATATTTCCTTCAAGTTCCAAGATCTTAAAGCTAATATTGCATGTTTTGGAAACACAAGGTTTTTTATTATAATTATGAGCTCCCAACCATGTATTAAACTCATGAAAGGTTTCTATGATTTGCAAATGATAAGTTGAGCCCTACTTTAAGATTCTACCCTCTTGTGAGCCATTCATGTCAAGTTGAGGGATCAAGCATGATTATTATTTTACTCTCATGTTCAAGTTAAGCTCACTAGTAGAGGTCAAGCAAGTAAAGGAGCTACTCATGCCATGTTATCATGTCCTTTACAAGTTGTTCATGATATGACTCCATGACCTATGATTTTCCTACTCTTGTGAGAGACTACCTAGCACTGAGTGGATTAGAGGTGATTACCCAAGTCTCGAAACTACGTATCTCCATAGGTAAAGGGATTAGAGGCCATTACCCAATTCTCTAAGAGGCGAGTACCCTAAATATGAGAGATTGAGGTGAGTACCCGAGTCCGAGTCTAAGTCCAAGAACTAGAGACGAGTATCTTGTTCACATGAGGCTTAGTGGATCCATTAGGCATTAGGAGGATCACCTTAGCAAGTGACTTCCCCCTTTCTTCTGATGTAGGGAAAAATTGGGACTCCATGTATTAGCTCATATGATTTATGTCGGTTATGGTCTCTCTCACTATCTTTTATGAACTCCCCATACTTTTATGGTATATGTCACTCTTGATCTATGGTTTTCTTATATATACTCATGATCCCAAGATATTCTCTTATGATAATTAATATGGTTCCTTTATTCTATGTCCAAAAGTGATTTAAAGTTCTTATGATTCATTGTTTCACAAGTTCAAATGGTATTTTCCCCTAAAGGTACATGATAATGTCTACAAGTGGGTAAAGTTGTCTCCATTATGATTACCAGTGTTCCTTGCATAATAAAATAGTCTTTATGTAAAGTGATGTATTATTCACCCAAGGATATTAATACTTTAAATATGTATGACATCGTGTACTTCTCACTAATTTAAGTTTATGTGACCTATCATGCATTCAAGTAAGGGTAAGTTCTTTATTTCTCATGTGCATTATTCCACGTTCTATGGTAAGAGCAAAATGTCTAAATGATCACCCATACGTATATTCCAAGTTTATATAATTTGCTTATTCTCGATTACATTTATCTGTTCATCCTACTATTTCTTTCTAAAGCGGTCCTTCATGTTTAAATAATATTAGCTTGATTTCTCTTACTAATGCCATTGTAAATGTATCATTTTTATCACAAGACTTAGCATGAATGATTTCATTATTTATTTCCATGTCATGCATTGCATACCTACATACCAATACATTTCAAGTACTGACGCATACTTCTATGCATACATGATTTCACCATGTAGTGACCGACCCTCATCGGTGTCCTCCACGTGGTTAGCTTTAGATCATTAAAAGAAGAGAGTTGGTGAATCCTCAAGTTCGGGGATAATATCCAGTTTCTATCTTACTTATATTGAGACTTTATTTCACTTTACTATCTAGTTTGAGGGTAATAAGGCCGAGTGATTCGCTTGGGACTAGCAGTAGTCTTTGAATGCGGTCACGCCAAGGGTACTCTTCTAGGGCATGACATAACTAAAGGAAAAACCAATGTAACATCGAAGTATCAAATAATGATATAAGCACTATATTGTCAAAATGCAAGAACGGAATGAAAAGTTTACACACTCCAAAAAGGGAAATCTAGAAAAACCCCAAATCTGCTATCACGCCTGGGTCAAAATGTTAATTTTCATCCGCGACCACAGCTTGGGAAATATAGACATAACAATTTAAGCAAATAAATGAAATCCAAGATCTCATTGATAACATTAAGAAACTCCAAATGCAGGAAACCAGCGAAGTAGCAGCAAATCAAAGAATACACTCAAAATGCAAATGGAAAGTGCAAAGTGAAAGTGCAAAAAAGGGGTGAATTGAATTTTCTTCCTTGTTTCTTAACTTAAGCCTGTATTGAGATAGTCAACTAGTATACAAGATACTTGACTAAATAAAGCAGTTATATAAGTAAGCAGAAAATCAAAGTGGGTAAAAGGAAAATTCAACACCGGATGTTTTTATACCGGTTCGGATTCAATAAGAATCCTAGGTCCAGTCCCCTTGGATTGCAAGGGATATCTCTTCAATCCTTTAATGGAGTGATGGTTATAAGAAATAGAAATTAAAGTTAAACTCAGATTTCTCTTCTTTTTTTTTTACATTTTTTTCCTTTTGATATAGTCCTCTCTTTCAATTTTTTCTCTCTCTTTTTCTTTCACAGTAACTAGTCTAAAGATTACAATGATTTTCTAAAGATGAATGTCACGACATAAGCCAGGGGCCTGGACGTGACACGGCGAATGGGGAACCCGAAGAAACCCCAAACAAGCCTCTTAACTTATCATAACACATCCATGGTCACGAAAGCATTTAAAAGAAACATAGAGTAAGAATAGGGGCAATGGGGCTAAGAGAAATCTTTCATAACATCATAATCGAGAGGCAAGAGTCAAATCTCATAACATAGATACATAACTTTCCAAAAACACCTCTAAATACATAGATAGAGCGAGGTCCAAGACAATGCAACTGGGATCACCCTCATAGTCAAATAGAACATAAGAAAATGTCTCAATACATAGATAAGAGGAAAGCATAAACTAAGGTCCCTGAAATGGAGGACTCACCAACAAGCTTGGAATAGCATTGTCTGGCCACGTAGAGGAGAAGGATGATCAACTTGGGCACCAGTTCCTACATGGTGATATCATATAGGCAAGAGTATGCGTTAGTACATTTTAATGTACTAAGTATGTGGGGTGCAGTGCAACAATAGATAGACATCATACTCAAAATGCATACATTATGCAATAGGAATAGTATAACAATATGGCACGTATGATCAATGCGTATGTAAAACATGCTTAAGTAACCCATGCTTATATAGGATATCATTAGTGAAGAATAGACCAACTAGATTTTCAAAGTATAAACCCCTTGGTCGGTTGATGATGATCTTACCCCATCACCCTGGTGGTATGACACAAACCCCTCACATGGTTGATGATAATCACACTTCATCACCCTGGTTGCAAAGTACAAACCCCTCACATAGTTTGATGAGTACAAACCCCCACATCAGTTGATGATGATCTCACATGGTTGATGGGTACAAACCCCCACCTCGATTATCCGTGCTCTTAGTCCCCCGGATTGTGCATGGTCTAATGCAATAATTTATATAGAGTATATCATGGACATAAGCTTATTTTAGCATTATAACATCATTCATATCATATCTCATGCTTTGGACCTTCATTCCAACAAGAAACCCTAGTCGGACATTTTATCAAACACTTGGGGAGGGGTGTATAATGGGGATAAAAGACCAAGCAATTTAGAGATGAAATCTTACAAGAAAATCTGTTGTAAAACGATCAATCAAGACCTTGCAACACCCCCAAGACATTCACATTAAACCCCTCATCAAATCCAGCATTAGGTCCAAGATTTAGAGCTCAAAGCATGCTAAAACAATCATACTTTCATGAACAAAAATTACTATGCAGTAAATTTCTCAATGTACAAGACCCATATGTAAAATCGACTTTAAATCATGCAATATTTTTAAAAAGGATACTTAGGCACCATGGGTGAAAGAACCTAACAATTCAACACCATATACTTAGCTTTGGAGAAGTTCTTGGTGAAGGTTGATAATGGAGACTTGAAGCTTGAAAAGAATCCTTAAATCTGGATGAGGATTTTGAGCCTTGGGATTTAGAGTGAAAATATGGTTAAGTGTTTTGGGGAGTATTAGAAAATGTTCAGGATGATATAAGGGTGAAAGTTGACTAAGTATAGATAAAAAAAAACTTTTGGGAACTTGGGCCCAACACTTAGAATGTTTTGGGCCGCACAAGAAAAATATTGCCAGGAAAATACACATCTCCATATTGAGGAGAGAACGCGGAGAAGTTTTTACTAAAGCGCGCCCAAGGCGCATTGCGGATGCATCATGGAAAGCTCTCTGGAATTCGTCACATAAAATTTTATAATTGCTATTCTTTCACCCTTAAATCAAGGTTAGACTCTTTTTCACCTAATTTGGACTCCCTAATAAGAATACGAAGTCATATTTACAAAATCACACATGGATTTTGAGATATAAGGAAATTAAAATTCTGGGCATTTTGGGACACTTTTTTGGGCACTTTTTTGGGTCGTTTCAATATCTCTCCTTTGGGAACATTCATCCCTGAATGTAAAAGAGACGTACAAGACAAGAGTGATCATATACAAATCAGCTCCAACAAGAATGCAACAGAATATGTAAAACATCATTTTCAAATCCTCAACATAAGTGTAAAATCATCATAAGTTTACCAACTTAAACATGAATGCATATGAATGGTATAGGGGCTGAAATGTACAAAATGAAATCACATATGGGACTTAGGATTAGTACCTTAGGCTTGAGTGGAGTGGAAAAGATAAGCATACCAGCTTTGCATGTTCGCTTCGGCCTCCCATGTAGCACTTTTACCTTGTTGGTTCCTCCAAAGGACCTTAACGGATGTCACTTCTTTGTTCCTCAATCTCTTTACTTGCCTATACAAGATCTGAACTGGAACCTCCTCATAGCTCAAGTTATCCTCGAAATCACCCACAACATCAAGAGGCACAATGGCATTAGGATCACCAACATATTTTCTCAACATAGAAACATGGAATACCAGATGAACCAAATTCATTTCATTAGGCAACTTCAACTCATAAGCTACCTTTCCAACCTTCTTTATCACCTCATAAGGACCAATATACCTTGGGCTCAATTTCCCTTTCTTAACAAAATGGACCACACCCTTCAATGGAGAAACCTTTAAATATTCCCAATCACCCACTTGGAATTCTAGGTCTCTTCTTCTTACATCGACATACGACTTTTGGTTGTCCTCAACCTTTCCCTAATCATATTAACCTTCTCAAGAGCCTCCATAACTAGATCTGGCCCCAACAAAGTCACCTCTCCAACCTCCAACCAACCCACTGGTGATCTACAATGTCTCCCATAAAGAGCCTCAAATGGAGCCATACTGATGCTAGAGTTCTAGTTGTTATTGTAAGCGAACTCAATCAATGAAAGATGGTCATCCCAACTACCTGTAATCTCCAAGACATAATCCTTACGCATCCTTAAGTGTTTGAATTGTCCTTTTGGCTTAGCCATCCATTTAAGGGTGGAAGGCCGTACTAAGATGAACTTTAGAACCAAGACCCCTTTGAAATGACCTCCAAAAGTGTGAAGTGAATTATACCCGATCTGATATGATGGAGGAAGAAACCCCATATAACATCACTAACTTATGGATGTACAACCTTGCATACTCTTCATCCCTATACATAGTCTTGACTATAGAAAGTGAGCCGATTTTGTCATCCTATCAACCACCACTCATATGGAATCAAAACCTTTTCTATTTTCGGGAAACCCAACCACAAAATCCATATTGATCACCTCCTACTTCCAAGTGGGAATCTCTATCTTGGGTTTGGCCACCCGGCCTTTGATGTTCGTCTTTGACTTATTGACAACTATGGCAATCGAAAACAAACTTGGCAATGTCCCTCTTCATGCCTCCCCACCAATACACGTCTCTCAAGTCTCTATACATTTTGGTGGAACCGAGGTGGATAGAGTAAAAGGAATCATGGGCCTCATCAAGAATTCTCTCCCTCAAACCACCAACACATGGCACACACAACCTAGCTTGATATCTCAGGGAACCATCTCCCCCTTAGGAGAAAACCTCTACTTTGCCCCCTTTCACCAAGGCCTTCAATTCAAGTAAAGGGGAGTCTAGATCTTATTTTTTATCACCTCATCAACCAAAGAAGATTTAGAACCATCAACAACAACAACACCATTACCCACATCTTCCAACCTTACCCCCAATCTAACCAATCTATGCACCTCCCTAGCCATCTCCCTATCACCACAATCTATATGAGCTAGGCTACCTATAAACACCCGACTCAATGCATCCGCCACAACATTTGCCTTATTGAGATGGTAATGCACACTCATGTCACAATCATTAAGAAAATCTTGCCACCTTCTTTGTCTCAAGTTGAGATCTTTTTGAGTGAAGACATATTGAAGGCTCTTATGATCGGTGAAGACATCAACATGCACCTCATACAAATAATGATGCCAAATCTTTAATGCAAAACCACAACGGCCAATTCAAGATCATGGGTAGGGTAGTTCTTTTCATGCACTTTGAGTTTTCTAGAAGCATAGTCTATGACCTTACCATTTTTCATTAGCACACAACCCAAACCAAGTCTAGATGCATCACAATACACAACAAAACCCTCAAGTCCATCTCGTAGTGATAATAGGAGTTGACACAAGTCTATCTTTTAATGTTTGGAAGCTTTTCTCACATTCATCAGTCCACACACACTTGACCTTCTTTTGAGTCAATTTTGTCATAGGAGAAGCAATGGAGGAGACCCTATTCACAAACCTTATATAGTAATCCACAAGGCCCAAGAAACTCCTAATATCTGATGGGGTCAATGGTCTAGGCCAATTCCTAATCACATCGGTCTTCTGAGGATACATTTTAATGCCATCCCCTGAAACCACATGACCCAAGAATGCAACCTCCTTCAACCAAAACTCATACTTTTCATATTTGGCATACAATTCTCCTCCCTCAATCTTTGCAACACAACTCTGAAATGACCCATATGCTCTTCCCAACTATGCAAATAGATTAAAATATCATCAATATAGACCACAACAAAGGAATCAAGGTAGGGTTTAAAGACCCTATTCATTAGGTCCATGAAGATGGCTGATGCATTAGTCAACCCAAAGGATATCACCATAAATTCATAGTGTCCATATCTAGTCTGAAAGGCCATCTTGGGAATATCACACTCCCTCACCCCTACTTGATGGCACTCGGACCAAAGATCAATCTTAGAGAAAAAGCTAGCCCCTTGCAATTAGTCAACAAGTCATCTATTCTTGGAAGAGGACATCTATTCTTGATAGTGACCCTATTGAGTTGCCGGTAGTCAATGCACATCCTAAGTGACCTATCTTTCTTCTTTTCAACAATATCGGTGCACCCCAAGGGATTGGCTAGGTCTAATAAATCCCTTCTCCAACAAATCTTTCAATTGTTCCTTCAACTCCGCTGGGGCCATACAGTAAGGGGAATGGAGATTGGTTGAGTGTCGGGAAGGAGATCTATGCCAAAATCTATCTCCCTTTCAGGAGGGACACTGGGGAAGCCATTAGAGAAGACATCAAGAAATTCATTCACAACCAGAACCAATTCAATGGAAGGGACTTTGGACTCCACATCTTTAACCCTCACAAGGTGATACAAACACCCCTTGGAAATCAACCTATGGGCTTTAATGCATGAGATGAATCTACTCCTTACCACCACATCATGACTCTCCCACTTAAGGGCATGCTCATTTGGAAATTGAAACTTGACCGTACGGGTTCTACAATCAATAGAAGCATAGTAGGCATGCAACCAATCCATCTCAAGAATGACATCAAAATTAACCATATCTAATTCAATAAGATCACAAGGTATGATTTTATTCAAGATGCAAATCGGACAATTTCTATACACCCTCAGAGTAACAATGATGCACCAATAGGAGTAGATATCTCATATGACTTGTTCATTAACTCCGACTTAACATGGAACTTTTTAGCAACAAAGGGAGTAACATAGGAAAGGGTGGCACCCAGATCAATCAAAGCATATGCATCAAGATCAAATATTTTCAATATACCTATAACAACATTGGGGACCTCACCAACCCCTTGCCTACCATGTAGAGCATAAAATCGATTGTGCCTTAGGGCACCACCTTGAGGACCACCTCTACCCAATGGGAGCGCATTTGCACCCTGAACCTTGCCACGGTTTCTTAGACAATCTACCTTCTTGTGACCAAGTTCCACACTACCAAAGCATGCATTAGAATCTTTCAAACATGGACCTCTATGATTCTTTCTACAACTACGAAACACATCAATAGGAGCCACACCACCAACACCTTGTGGCCTAGGGAAGTCATTGGTAACCCCCTATTAGTAGCATGAGAGGGCGCTTGGCCTTGATGAAATCTAGCACCCATTTGGAACTTGCCCTCAAAACGAGCCCTCTTGGCCTCATAGCCCCTCCTCTTTCTCAACTTTTCTTCTTCCATTTGCTCACATATGTCATCAACCTAGACAAGTCCATGTCTCCAATAAGCAAGGCAGACCGACATTCTTCACTCACCAAGTCGAAGACCCCCATCATAAATTTATTCATCCTTGACCTATGATTGGCCACCAAAGGAGGAGAATACTTTGAAAGTTGATTAAATTTGAGGGCATACTCCCTCACACTCATTGCACCTTGTTTCAAATTCATAAACTGTACCAACTTTGCTTCCCTAAGCTCACGAGGGAAAAAATGATTAAGGAAGGCCAATTTGAATTCCTCCCATAGCACCACATATCCATTACCTTTCTTACCCTTTCATTGATCATACCAAATTTGGGCTACCCCCTTGAGTTGGTACACTGCCAACTCAGCTTTCTCATTTGGCCTAACACCCATGATAGACAAGATTTTGTAGACCTCATTGATGAACTCTTATGGATCATCTTCCACCTTTGATCCAAGGAAAATCAGAGGATTCATCCCTATGAAATCGTTTACCCTAGCTCCAGGGGTAGTAGCATGAGGGGATTGGGCCCCTTATTGGACTTAGTTAGCCACAACTTGGGCAAGCATAGTAAGAGCATCTCGGAGCTCACCATTGGTGGGTTGCTCCTCAGAAGTTTGGGCCTGTCTTCCTCTAGTGTTTTGCATGATCTAGCATAGCAAAGAACAATCGTTGTGGGGCGGGGGGGGGGAACTTATCACAACTCTATAGCATGACTTAGAATATGAAGAAAGGAAACATTTCCTAAAATACCTCAAAGCCTCCTACTCATAGTCGTGGCGCACTTCACAACCATGAAAGGACTCTAATCGATACGGTGTGTTAGACTCCAAGGATCTATCAATCTAGTGCTCTGATACCAAGTTTGTCAGGACCCAAGCCTTGGGCCTGGATGTGACATGGCGAATAGGAAACCCAAACGAACTCCAAACAATCATATTTACTTTTCATTACACATTCTTGGTCACGGAAGCATACAAAAGACACATAGAGTAAGAATAGGGGCAATGGGGTTAAGGGAAAGCTTGCACAACATCATAATTGAGAGGCAAGAGTCAAAGCTCATAACATAGAAACATAACTTGTCCAACAAAGACAAAGCAACCGGGCTCATCCTAATAGTAAAATAGAACATAAGAAAATGTCTCAATACATAGATAAGAGGAAAACATAAACTAAGGTCCCTGAAATGGAGGATTCACCAAAAAGCTTGTAATAGCACCATCAAGCCATGTAGAGGAGGAGAATGATCAACTTGTTCATCGGTTCCTATATGGTAATATCATGTAGGCAAGAGTATGCATCAGTATGTTTAAATGCACTAAGTATGTGGGGTGTAATGCAAAAATAAATAGACATCATACTCAAAATTCATACATTAAACAGTAGGCATAGTATAATAATATGGCATATATGATCAATGCGTAAGTAAAACATGCTTAAGTAACCTATGCTCATATTGGATATCATTAGTGAAGAGTAGACCAACAAGATTTTCAAAGTATAAATCCCTTGGTCAGTTGATGATGATCTCACCCCATCACCCTGGTGGTGTGGTACAAACTCCTGACATGGTTGATGATAATCACAGCTTATCACCCTGGTGGCGAAGTACAAACCCCTCACATTGTTTGATGAGTACAAACCCCCACCTCAGTTGATGAGTACAAACCCCTACCTTAGATGATGATGATCTTGCCCTATCACCCTGGTGGTGTGGTACAAACCTCTCACATGGTTGATGGGTAAACCCCCACCTCAGTTGTCCGGGATCTTAGTCTCCCGGATTGGGAATGGTCTAATGCAACAGTTTATATAGAGTATATCATGCACATAAGTTCATTTCAACATTATAACACTATTCATATCATATCTCATGCTTCTGACTTTCATTTCAATAAGAAATCTTAGTCGGACATTTTATCAAACACTTGGGGTATGTAATAGAGGTAAATAACCATGCAATTGAGAGATGAACTAATGCAAGAAAATCTATTGTAAAATCATCAATCAACACCTTGCAACATATCCAAGACATTCACATCAAAACTCCCCATTAAATCCAACATTAGATCCAAGATTTAGAGCTTAAAACATGCTAAAACAACCATACTTTCATAAACAAAAATCATTGTGCAGTAAATTTCTCAATAAACAAGACCCACATGTAAAATTGACTTTAAATTATGCAATATTAGTAAAAGGGAGACTTAAGCACCATGGGTGAAAGGACCCAATGGTTCAACACCACATACCTTAACTTTGGAGAAGTTCTTGGTGAAGGTTGACAATGGAGACTTGAAGCTTGAAGAGAATCCTTAAATCCGGATGAGGGCTTTGAGTCTTAGGATTTGGAGTGAAAATATGGCTGTGTGTTTTGGGAGTATTGGGAAATCTTTAGAATAATATAAGGGTGAAATTTGACTAAGTATAGGTAAAAACACGTTTGGGAAACTTGGGCCCAACACTTAGAATGTTTTGGGCCACACAAGATAACACTTCCAGGCAAATAAACATCTCTATGTCGCAGAGAAGATGTGAAGAAAATTTTGTACTAAAGCGCGCCCAAGGCATTTCGCGGAGGCATCGAGGAAAGCTCTCTAAAATTCGTCACTTAAAAATTTATAATTGTTATTCTTTAGCCCTTAAATTGATGTTGCACCCTTTTCACCGAGTTTGGACCCCTTGAACAAGAATCTGAAGTCGAAATTTTTGAAATAATAAACAAATTTTGAGATATAAGGAAATTAAAATTTTGGACATTCTAAGGCACGTTTTTGGGCATTTTTGGGGGTCGTTTTAATGAAGAGCTTTGAAGAATGGCTTGAAACGTAGTAGGCTTATATAAGTCTTGAGATATCCTGGATGCCTCCGTTTATAGATAAGATGGCATCCCAAAGGAATTTATCCTTGGATTGAGGCTTTGATGGATTCTCTTTCTAAGAATAAGGCAAGGCCTTTAGGCAGGCAGCTAGATTAGATCTTCTTCCTTGTTTTAGGTTCTGAACTGAATCTCAGTGGTAATTGTCTTCAATTTAGGATCTTTTCTTGATGCTGATCTTTTGATTAATTTGCTGAATCATCGAACAATCTTCCCGTTCATAAAATTGATTTGTTGAATCTTAGAGAAAATCTTCCCGTTAATAAAGGATCTTTTCTTAGTACTGATTTTCTGTCAAGTCTTTGATTTGCTAAAATTTGTAGCAGATCTTCTCCTTCCTTTAGTGCCAAGCTTCAATCTAGTGATGATGCACCTTTCCTTTTGAGACTTGAGTTTGCCAATTCTTGCGTGTCGTTTAGCCTTTGTATAGATTTGTTTCCTTTTTGATGTAGTACTTGTGATTAGTCATCAATCAAAATAATTTTAGCACTAATAATTTCCCTTTTTTGATGATGACAACAATAGTAGAGATGCAGTCAACTTCCTTGAAATGTAAGTCATTAGGTTCCTCCCCCTAACTATATGCATAGTGAAACTCCCCCTGAATTCTTGCATTTGTACAGTGCTAATCGACTGTTTGTATACGCCTAATTTCTCCCCTTTGACATCAGCAAAAAGGAAACAACAAAACAAAAGAGGAGAGCATAATAGAGTATAATAACTAGCAGAAGTAAACTTGTAGATAGCATAGCATAGCAAAAACTTATAGTGTCCACAACACAACACAGAATACATTAGTAAAAAGCAAAAGTAAATAGAGAAACGAAGGCAGTTATCCACAGGGTCAAAGGAAGTAGGTCATGGTATTGACAATAGCGGTCTTTAGATTCTCAAAAAGATTAGTTAAGGATGTAGATAAGGCATCAATGTTGGTCTGAATCTTCTCAACAACTTTGATAGCTTCTTTGATTAGTTGATCCAGTTTTAGATGAATTTTACCCACATCCACACCAGTTTCCTTAGGAAGGGCCCAAACCTTCTCAATGAAGTCAGCGATAGAGTCAATCTTGTAGTGATTTGAGAGAAGAAGGTCCTGGAGTGCTTCAAACTACACATCCATGCTAGAGATTTTGGAGAGCAGCTCTTCAAACATCTTAGTGTGTAAAGAAGGAGAGGGCACAGTAGTAGGTGGAGAAGGATCAAGAAAATCATGAGGAGTAGCAGCAGTCACATCAAATTTAAGGAACCAGGAATCATTGAGAGGAAACATCCCATACTCCCAAAAGCCCTAGAGTTATAGCATTGCTTCATAGAGATGGAGGGGATATTGTCAAAACATACTAGATTTGCTTCCAAAATACGAGAGATGAACATTCCATAGGGTAGACTGAGGGGATCAATTGTGGATTTAATCATGTAGTTACGAATGTAGAAGAACAGTTTGAACTATTTTTTCGACAGAAGATAGTAGGTCAAAAATGTGTCATGCACGGACAGTGTAGACAATAGCCAGCCCTAGGAAGGAGAGTAGTTTCCATGATATGAGCAAGAACTCGTGCCTCAAAAGAGGCATCCTTAGGCCTAAGATTGGAAGGACAGGGTCCAGAGGGGTTGGAAGATAGAGCCTTTTTCGCCTAGTCAAAAGAGACTTCAAAATCATAGGGACAAGAGTTTTTGAAGGAATCATAGAAACTAGAACAAGAAATACTAAAGATATCATCAACGATGTCCGGGTCGAGGAAGATTCGTTTACCCAAAACAAGAGATTCCACTTCACCAAGTTTAGAGGATCACAAATTTGTATAGAAGAGGCAAACTAACGGCTCATACACAGTTTTTTGAGAGGGTGAAAAGAGTTTAGCCCAACCCTAATACTCAAAAAATTGTTTGATAGGGCAGTGAATGGAGAGAAGGAGGTTGAGATCAACAATGCGCCCATGTACCATAGTCTTCGATTTTAACGATTGAAAGAGAGTTTCATTTGAGGAGTACCAAAAATTAGTTTTGAGATCCAAGGAATTTTAAATATCAAAATGACACTTCTTCTTGGAATCCCCAAAGTGAAGAGGAGGACCAGAGTGTTTGACGATGGAAGATAGAGGAGAGGAGGAGAAAGGGGGAGACATAGGGGTGGAGGAATTTTCAAAATCAGTGGGCACAGGAGAGAGGCCAATGTGCTTTCCCTTGATGCAAGAGATTTTTTGGGGAGGCATATGGATAGTGAAGGAGGAGTAAGAGAAAGTGAAGGAGAAGTGATTAATTAAAGAGGGAATGGAAGAGGAAGAGAGAGAGATATGAAGTAAAACGATGTGACGCGGGGGAAAAATGAACAGACTCTGTCATACGAAAATAAAGGTCTTCATACAGCCGCCAAAAAGGAGAGGAAAATAGGAGAGCAATTGAGGAGGGAATCCGTCTAAATAAAAATTAAAAAGGAAAGCAATAATTACGACAGTCAAACAATGAATGCAGGTAATAATTACCAAAGATAAATCAATTTAAAATAGGTAACAATTACTAAAATTAAACCGATTATGAAATAATAATAATAAGAGCTTTTCTGAGACAGCAAAATGTTTCTTCTGAAGAGGTTTTGTAAAGATGTCTGCCAATTGATTTTCGGACTTTACGAAAATAATTTCAATATTCCCATTTAAAACATGATCTCTAATAAAATAGTAATATCAATATGTTTGGCTCTAGAATGATGCACAGGATTTTTAGTCAAGCAAATGGCACTGGAATTATCACACAATAATTGAGTAGGTTTAATAATAAATCATAATCACTTAATTGATGAGTTATCCATATAAAACCTGGGCACAACATAGTCCAATGGCTACATACTAAGCTTTGGTGGTAGAGATAGATACGCAGTTTTGTTTCTTGCTATTCCAGGAGACTGGAGAGTTTCCAAGGAATTGACAATACCCACTAGTGCTTTTGCGATCTACTTTATCACCTGCATAATCTGCATCTGAAAATCCACAAAGATTAAGTGCAGAGGATCTTTCATACCATAGTCTAAATGAGAAAGTTCCAACCAAATAGTGAATTATTCTTTTAACAGTAGTTAAATAAGACTCTTTAGGAACGGATTAGAATCTAGCATATTTACATACACTAAAAATGATGTCTAGAAGACTAGCAGTGAGATGAAGTAAAGACCTAATCATACCTCTGCACTTGGATTCATTAACTCTTTAACCATTAGGATCAAGATCCAAATTGTAGAAGGGACTCATGGGAGTGCTAATGGATTTAGCATTTTTCATACCAAATTTTTGCACAAGTTCCAAAGCAATTTACTTTGACAGATGAATATCCCTTATAGTTTGAAAAATTTGAAGTCCTAAAAGTAGGTTAGCTCACCCAACATACTCATTTCAAATTCGCTTTGCATAAGATTGGCAAAGTCCTTGCATAGATCAAGGTTAGAACTTTCAAAAATAATTCATCAACATAGATTTGAATAATAATATTGTCTAAGAAGGATTTTTTAATAAACAGATGGTGTCAATGCTTTCTCACAAAAAATCATGGAATAAAAGAAATTTACTTAAGTGCTCATACAGAGCTTGTTTGAGTCCCTAAAAGAGCCTTTGATAATTTAAAGACATGATAAGGGAAATCAAGATTTTCAAAACCAGGGGGTCATTTTACAAAAACTTATTCAATAAATCCATTTAAAAAAGCGCTTTTGACATCTATTTGAAAAAGTTTAAAGCCTTTAAAAGCAACATAAGCAAGAAGAATGTGAATAGACTCTGACTTTGCTACAAGAGCGAAAGTTTCATCATTTTTAACTCCTCCTTGTTGAGAGTAGCCTTGAACTACAAGTCTTGCTTTGTTTCAAGTTAGTTCTCCAACCTTATTTAGCTTGTTTCTAAACACCCATTTTGTCCCGATGATAGTAGCATTTCAGGTTTAGGAACCAAAGTCCACAACAGATGCTTCTCAAATTGATCCAACTCCTCCTTCATTGTGTTTACCTAGTCGTTGTCTTAGAGAGCATCTTCCATTTTCTTAGGTTCAACTTGAGATATAAGAGCAATGCTGGCATTTCTTTTGCTGAAAGCCCCTGTTCTCATCCCATCACTGATATCTCCAATTGAAACATCCTAAATTGTGATTCAGAAATGGCCATAATTATAATTTTCATATATCTCAAAATTCGTGCATAATATCAAAAATTCAACTTCATATTCTCGATTAGGGGGAAACATTGAGTGTGAAATGGGTATAACGTGAATTTTAGAGGACTCCTAGCAAAACTAATTTTTTCTAATTTTTCTTATCCAATGTATATCTGCGCCTTGGTCGCGATGCGACAGGGACACAGAGCAATACATATTTGGCATTCGCGCTGGGTCCGCGTCGCGGACTAATGTTGGTTTTTTCTTAATTTTTCTTCTATCGGCCAAGGGCATTTGGGTCATAGCCCGATGCCCACGTATGCGTAAAAACATCCATACTTAGCCATTTTTCAAATCTACATCACTCAAGACATTCTCAAAAACCTCTCCAAGACTTAACCAATTATCTTATTCAAATTTCAAAGATTTCAAGCCTAACTATGGAATTCAAGGATTCTCTTCAAGCTCAAAGTTCTCTTCAAGCTCCTCTCAAGAAAACCCAAGTTTGAGATATGTGGGTTTCACTCATTAGGTCTTTTCACCCATGGAGCCCAATCTTCCTTTTTATGAAAATTGCATGTTTTCAAGTTGTATCTTCTATAGGTTTCTCTTATTATGGATTATGATTATAAATTATGTTGGGGATTTATGAAATGTTGATTGAATATGTATGTCCATGAAATGTTGCGAAGCTAACTCTACAGGCTTTCATTTTACTTGTCATGGCCCATCCAGTTCCAAGTGGCCTAAAAGTTATGCTCCTTTAAAGTTGACTCTTCTATCGGTACTTGTGTCAAACTTAGCCAACGGAAATCCCTTTGAACTTGGCTTGACGTAGGGGCCCATGATGACCTTAAACAATATAAATAAGTGTGAAAAAACATCATCTCCCCCTTAGGAACATTCATCCCGTATGTGCAAGAACAAGGCTTGAAAGGCTTGGGTGAGAACATGAAACTTCCGAACACAAGGTACAATGCACAATTCACCATTCAAAAAAGAATCATTAAGTCATTAAAACTCACATCAAAACATATTCAAATTATTTAAATCTTCATGAAAATCATTTTAGTAAGCATGTCATGCCATGAGACTCAAGAATTGAAAGGATTAGGACCACTTGAAGAAGGAAGAACCTAGCGCCTTAGGCTTGAGTGGATTGGAAAAAACATATATAGGGATATCTCCTTATCATGCCCAACTATTCCCTCCCCTAAGGTACCTTAACCGAAGCCACATCCTCCATCGTTGAGACCTTTACATATACCCATTCTCCAACCCGATACTCAAGTCCCCTCCTTCTAACCTCCAGATAAAACTTTTGACGACCTCGAACCACCTCTAACCTTTCTTGATCAATTTCACTCTTTACATAGCCTCCAACACTAAACGCAGGCTCGTAGACAAAAACTCGGGCTAAGAAAAACATAAACATCAAATTCAAAGACTTTCAACGTACCAGTAGTAACATCTGGGGTCTCCTCCACCTCCTGACGAGCATGAAGAGCATAAAACCTGTTGTTCCTTAGGGCACCCCCTTGAGGAGTCTTGGTTGGCCTAGAGCAACCCAAGCCACCTGACCCTGCCCCTCCTGAGTAGCTCTAGGACAATCAGCAATTTTATAACCCTTGACACCGCATCCATAGCAGGCGCCCGGACCCCTCCAATAATCACCCATGTGATACTTCTTACACTTGGGACACGGAGGATACCCTAGTCCACCACCAACTGGTGTCTTAGGAGGAGGCACTCCTGCATTAGCCACCTGAGCATTAAAACCTTGGCCCTGTTAGAAGCGACCAAAACCACCACCTGGAGAGTCAGAGAACCCACCATTAACATGGGCCCTCTTAGCATCATAAACTCTCGTCTCCTTGAGTTTCTCTCTTTCAATCTGTTCCACATACATCATAAGTCTAGAGATGTTCATGTCATGATTTAGCATGGTTGTACGACATTCTTGTACAAGCAAGTCAGAAACACCGAAGATGAACTTATGCATTCTTGCACGAGGATCAGCTACAAGTGTTAGAGCTTACTTAAAGAGCTTAGTGAACTTGATAACATGATCCCTCGCACCCATATTACCCTGCCTGAAGTTGATGAACTCATTCATCTTGGTTTCCCTAAGCTCAATGTGAAGAGACAATCCAGAAAAGCAAGCTTGAACTCTTCCCAATTAACAGCATCACCACAAACCATCTCCATAGACCACTTAGTATACCACAGTTGTGCTACGTCTTTCAACTAAAAGGTAGCTAGCTCAACCCTCTGCTCAGAAGTGACACCCATGACATTCAATACCTTGGTGAGCTTATTAATGAGCTCATGAGCATCCTTGTCAGCCTTGGACCTAAAGAACTCCGGAGGATTCATCTGGTTGAAATCCCTCACTCTAGAAGCTGGAGTAGGATCCTGAGGAAGGTTGGCCTACCTGGTCTGAGTAGTCACCACCTGGGCAAGCATGGCGAAGGCCATTCGGAACTCACCATTAGAGGTAGGCTCATCCATAGGCCCTTGTGGGGCTTGACCTTCATAAGCCGAGGCTGCTCTGGCAGGTCTACCACGAGGCATCTTCTATAATAGAGTAAGGTTACCATCACAATGAAGAAGTTAAACTAACTATTCACAGTACCACATAAGACATGAAGAAGTGAGACAATTCCTAGAACGTTGTCAGAGCCTCCCACTCATAGGCATGGTGCACTTCACACCCATGATTAGGATCTACTTGGCGTGGCATATTGGACTTCGAGGATCATTACAAACCTAGGGATCTGATACCATCTTTGTCACCACCCGTACCTAGGGCCTAGATATGACACGGTGTTTGGGAATCTGAGAGTCACTAAATAAGCCACAAGATACCAAAACTCATATCATCAGTTTAGAAGAGTAATCAACAATCAACACATAGTTCTAAGAGATAGGAAAGTAGGATTCACGATATGGGAGAAATTCGGGGATGAGGATCTTTCCATCATTATAAGAGCAAGTCACATATCGGTACTTAAAGATAACCAAATACATAACATAGACTTAGCTATAACTCATAGCATATATCATAAAGAGGTTTACAAGGTGCCCAACAATGTCTCTACATAGATGGGTCGGGGCCCAAGTCATACCCCGGGCTCACCCTCGAATACAAAGATGAAAGAGGTAACATAGATAGATGGATGGTGGTTCGTCCTTGAAAAATAGGACTCACCACTACAAGCAAAACTAGAATCCAAGCTAAGCGTCGAATGGTAGATGATAATGGTCCCTGATCCCTACATGGTAAAAATCATTTACTAAGTATACGAGGTGTAATGCATATAACTTTTCAAAACCTGCATATCAATGTTAGATGACAACGGCACATACTATCGAAAGAGATATATAACAAGGAATGTAAATATAAAAAGATACCATGAAATTCATGATGCATGAAATGCAAATGATGTTTATATTTATAGTAGGGATGTGACCTTTACTGACATTAGTAAGGCCAAGCAAGCTATTACTTGAAATCCAGATGAATACCCCTCACCAGTAAAGAGGCATTCTATTGCCAAAGGTAAACCATACTTCACCTTACAGGAACACATCCCATTTCATATGAAGCAACCTTCTTTACGGGAACACATCCCATTTGGGATAGGATTTCAACAAATCATGAATCAAATCAAATCATTTCTTCTTCTTACGGGAACACATCCCATTTCGGAGGCATCTTTCCTTACAGGAACACACCCCATTTCGAAAAGGACCCTATGCTAGGCACATAGTTCAAGGAAAGAGATCACCCCCTCTCAATCCATCGGTGCTAAGTTGTCTTCCTATAAGATTACTTATAATATACATATACATACTTTCAAAGAGGCAATAGTCATTTTCGAAATCATTTCAATGTATTCTTAGGCCTAAAGGCCAATACATAATTTCATAGTCTATATACTCATTCGTAGGAATAGCCCGTTCATATACAAAATGGTGCAAGCACCCAAAATGCTCAAAGAGCCAAAAACAAAGACATATATGTGATCACTATATTGTCATAACAAACATTTTATCAAAATCATACCATAAAACAAAATTGAGCTTAACCCATAATATAATTTCTCAAAACAATCCATGTACATGAATACATATGCTATGAGCAATGAGGGAATGACATGGGCAATTAAGACTCAATCTAAAATCAACATTTATAGTATGAAATTGAAGTGAAACATAATTAAATCCATAGTATAATCACTCATGCATAAATAATTCTAAAAGGGAACATGCATACTTATAATTTCATAAACCCAAAGTAAATCCTCATTAATGGCTTAATTCACATTAAAATCATCAAATAAACACTACCCATGCATCAATAGAATTTTAGGAATCATAATATTCAAAATCCCAAATTAAAGTAAGAAAAATTCATGTAGGTTTCTTGAAAATAATTTTAGGTCTCTTGATTGGAAGGAATCTAGAATCAACCCACATACCTAAGACCTTGAGTTTCTTGAAGTTGAGTTGTGAAAGGCTTAAAGCTTTGAAGTGGGTCTTCGAATCCAAAGCTTACTCTTGAGTTTTTTTGAATTTGTATTAGGGTCTTGATGGAGGCTCTTGAGAGAATTGAGAGTGTATTTGAGATGAGAGTAATTAGTTTGATCCTTTGGAATAGGGTCTAGGTCATTTGGTGAGGTTTAGATACCATTGGAAGTCTAAAAAGATCATTAGAGTAATTAAAATTTATGAAAATGCCATTAGTGAACGGATGGAAAGTTTGACAAAGTGTGGCCTCACTGGAGGCCTGACTGGCCATGTGTCACTCCAAGTGTCATGTGGAGTGCCTGTCAAAAAGGGACTTAGGAAAATAAATGGGAGTTGGAACACTTAGAAAAATTTCACGTCTCTTCACTTTGACGGACCACTTCACGGGCCGTGTGATGCTTCACGATCCATATAGTGGTCCGTTGCACCATACTTAGGCACAGAAATGTGGCCAAAACACTTCACGCCCAGGTTCTATGGGTCGTTAAACCCCACATGACCCGTCAAGGGTGCCCTTGGCACTATCCTTTACCAAATTTTCCCTCGAGTCCAACAAGCTTCCCTAGTGCAAAACACGATCAGTGGCAAGCCACACAGCCCACGCCACTGGCTGTGTCACCTTCCTTAGTGCAAAAAATGCTTTTTTCCAGTCCCAGCTGACCTAAATGGCCAGTCAAAGGCATCACTGTCTGTCAAGTTGTCCGTTTGACACCACTGCACAAGTGGGTCTCACGAAAACGATCATAACTCTTTCATCCAATATCAGAATGAGGTGCAACAAAATGCATTGTGAAGGTAACTCAATAGGCTTTCATTTGACATATCATGGGCCATCCATTTCCAAGTTTCCTAAGAGTTATGCTCCTTTAAATTTGACCCTTCTACCGGCACTTGTGTCGAACTTAGCCAATGGAAATTCCATTAAACTTGGCTCAATATAGGGGCCCATAACAACCTTAAAAAAGACAAATAAGTATGAAAAATTTGGGTCCTTACATGTTCGCAGAGGGATAAATACTTGAAACAATTTTAATGTTTTAAAATGATGGGTTTCACCATTTTTAATATTTTTTAACTCAGTTTTTGAGAGATTCTTCAAAGATTTTCAAGGAAAGACCATTTAGTAACATATTTCTAATCCAATTTTTCAATTTCCTCTAATTAATTTATGATTTTAACATGAAATTGGAAAACTGTAATTGAAGAAATTGGTGTTTTTTTGGATATTGATTTTTTAATGAAAAATGGTGACTATGAGTTCATTTCAACTCCATTTTTTAAACGGGTTTCATCACTAGATTTCTTATTACTTGGGGAATGTCTTCATGTAATAATTTTTAAATTCTAGGTACCTTTTTTGGTATTATATTTTTGGACCATTTTATCTCTTTCACCCTATTGCTTGATTTTAGTGTCATTGGCTTCATATTGAGATTGTGAATCCGTATTTGACTAGATTATGATGTTTCGGGTGCAAATTCGAGAGGGAAAACTACAGTAATTGCTGGATTTGTCTTTTTTATTAAGGTAAGTGGATTCCTAAAACATGTGAAGCTTACTTGAACACTATATTTCCTTTACTTGTAACCTAAATTGGGTGATTGTTGTTGATTAAGTTGAACTTGATGAATTGTGAGAATTTGGTTGGTTGCGAATTCCTTTATCATAAAAAAGTGAATGTTAGAGATTGATATATATTGACTTGTGATTTAATATTGAGAATCCTTTGTGACATATGAATGTGAAAATTGTCGATCATGTTGTGCCTATTTGTGGAAAATATTGGAGATATTATTCTTGAGTTTCAATTATAGGTTAGGGAATTGACTATAAGATTGGAATCGTTCATTAGTATGACTTGTATATCATGATATTCGGTTTGAATTGATGTATATGTGGTAAAGTGTGCTCTTGCATGCACTCCTCATTATTGTATCATATGCATTTTTTCTTGATGTGCATTCTTGACAGAGTTCCACTGATGAAACATTGAAAGAAATAGGGAATAGGCCACATATCTGTGGCGTGAAATAGTGAAAAAAAAATTGGGAATAGGCCACATGTCCGTGGTGAGAAACACTGAAAAGAAATAGGGAATGGGTCTTACGATTGTGGAATATGACACAGATATGAGACATTGAAACACAAGAAAGGGCCTCACAAGTTGGGGCAGGTACATGGACAAATATGTCTCCCATGTGTTTTGGACTGACGATATCAGTGGATGTGTATCATAGGACAGATGTGCATCATGATTTACTTGATATTGCATTTTTTTATATCATTTTATTTCATATCAGTCCATAATATTTCATATCATTATACCATGTGCTTGTAACTTGTTTTGGTTATTGAGATTGAATTGTGACATGATTATATTTGAACTATATTTACTGATTATTAAAAACCTCCTTGATATATCTGTTGTATAATTGAGTTGTATATTAAGAAATATTTGTATATCTGATGCATAACTGGTGGCAGCTGCTAAGAGTAATTAATGTATAGCTTTTATATATATAAATGTTTTTGTTATGCTGGGATTTTTCTAAGTGCAGGTGTGTAATTTCACGGTGTGTGGTTGGTGTGGAAGGAATATTTTGTTCTATGTGCTTTACTTGTGTTTAGATATTCATGTTGAGTACATGTTGTTTGGTACTCACTCCTTGCTATATATTAAGTTATAAGCCCATTCCCTCTTGTTAGATTTCTTTCAGTATCGGGGTCGAGCTTTAGGATCACTTGAGAGGTAGCTTCTTGTCTCTTCGGTAGACCATCGAGGATTCATTACTTTGTTATGTTCTATTTAAAAACTATACATTGACACTTGTATTTCTTTGATTATTGTATTTACGGGCTTGTACATGTGACACCAGTGTTAGGATGGTTTATAGACTTGATATTCTAGTGGTTCTCCTATCTTTTAGACTTTATTTCTTCCATCTTTAGTATTTTGTATTGAATCCAACAGGTTTAGGCTTACTTGTGTTGGTGGGTTAGGTAAGTACCATGACACCTATTTTTAATCATAACAATTTGGGATCAGTCCCCAGGTTCAATAAGTTTCACTTGTGTATAAGCCTGTCGAGTAGAGTCTTAGGATCGTACGGAGACGTCTGTTACTTATCTTTGAGAAACTACAGAGACTGTTCGAAAATTCCCTTTTTTTCTTTCAAATCCTATCGTGTGTGGTTATTGTCGGGTTGTTGAGTATATATTGTGTATTTTTTTGGCAGATGGACAGGACCAGATCCTTATCTATAGGCAAAACTGAGGAGCCAACTAGTGAGGCTACTATTGAGGTTCTAATTAGGACCCAAGGATGTGCCCGAGGTTTAGCACCTACGAGAGATTATGACAGAGGTGTCTCACTTGAGCCTCTAGTTGAGCTCAGGCATCACCAGACTCCTCCAAAGGCCAAGGATTCTTTTACTCTTCCGGGCACTTTTTAGAGAATGATAGGTATCCTTGAGACTATTGCCCGAGGCGTACCATAGGGACCAAATAGGAGTGAGGTCCCTGCTTCTCAAGTGCCAAAGTAGCAGTAAGTATGATTTATATGAGTATATGGTAGCTCATTGGGCCAGACATCTTATATGCCTCCTCATGTGCCAGTTGATACACTTGTACAGATGGTTCCTCCAACCCAAGTTGCGCATGAGTCGATATTGGCAAAAGATTATTAACAAAGATGTGAGCGGTTTCAGAAGATGAAACCACCCTAGTTCCAGGATGGTAAAGGAGAGGATGCTTATGAGTTCTTTACCTTGAGTTATGAGATGTTGGAGGTTGTGGGACTAGTAGATTAACTGGGGTTTAGATTTGTTTCCTTATAGTTGCGAGGAGTGAGTCGGGAGTGGTGGTGGTAAAGTATAGCTGGGTCCCCACCAGTTGAGTAGGAGGTACTTCAGAGGCATTTCAGGAGCGGTTTATCACTCGAAGTGTTCGAGAGGAGAGCATGTCCAGATTTGAGACTTTGACCCAAGGAGGCATGACAGTAGCCGAGTATGAGGCTATATTCTACTAGCTTTTTTGGCATTCCTTGTCACTGATATCTACAGAGGTAGAGAGGATACATAGATTTGTGAAAGGATTGGCATTCTCCATTCGCTCTTATGTGTTTAGGTCTTTTTGCGAGGGTGCTTTCTTTCAGAATATAATGGGTACAACCAAGGAGGTGGAGTTGCTGCTTAGAGAGGAGTTTGGAAACCCCAAAAGGGTTTGAGCATCGAATTAAGAGGATGGTACTTCGCAGCACTGAGGTCCAGTTTATGCTTCCTTGCAAGCTTTGGAGGGTGGTCACGGCCCTCGTAATTCTCATGGTTATAGTTAGGGACCAGCCAAGGTGGTGATGATATTCCCCCTCCATCTTCTTATCACTCTTCTTACCCAAGGTTATGTTATGGGTGTTGCTTGTCAAACCATGTACTTAGGCATTCCCTCATTAGACTCTTACACTGACAAGGATCAGGCTCCTCCAGCTAGAGACATATTTCTCAAGTTAGGGGTCGTGGTAGGGGAAATCCAAGTAGAGGTAGGTGTACTCTAGGTAGGGGTAAAAGTGATGCAGTGGGACAATAGGGAGGTCGAAGTCCTACTCAGGAAACTAGGGTAGAGGTGGTAATTTATATGCTTTTCTCGGTAGGCTCGAGGCTGAGGCATCAGATGTTGTTATTATAGGTATTATACTAGTCAGTCATAGGCCTGCATCGATATTATTTTATCTTGGATCTACATATTCTTCTGTATCTGTATATTTCTCTACTGAGCTTGATTTATTACATGAGTGTATGCTTGTGTTGTACATATGTCTACCCCAATAGGTGATCCTTTAATGGTGGATCAGTTTACCAATCCTACCTTGTCTCTTTGGATGGCTATGATACTTTGGTGGATATGATTATTCTTGATATGATTGATTTCAATGTTATACTGGAGATTGATTGGAATTCTTCTCATTAGGCTATTCTTGATTGTCATGCTAAGATTGTGGCCTTAGCTATTTTTTGGTAGATCGAGTATTATAAGGTGAGGTTCGAGTGGTTCCTACCCCGACAAAGTCATTTCTTATTTTCAGACACAGAAACTAGTGGATCAGGGTTGTCTTGCGTATTTGACATTTATTTGTGATACCAGCGTTGAGCCACCACTAATGGAGTTTATTCCTATTGTTTGGGAGTTTGTTGATGTGTTTCCTATAGACCTTTCTAGAGTTCTTCTTGACAGGGATATTGACTTTGCCATTGTTCTTGATCCAGGCACTAAGCCCATTTCTATTCCTTTATACGATATGGCTCTAGCTGAGTTGAAAGAGCTAAAAGAGTAGCTCAAAGATTTGTTAAGTAAAAGGTTCATATGCCCTAGTGTATCACCATGGGGTGCGTCTGTCTTGTTTGTGAAGAAGGAGGATGGTTCTAGGAGAATGTGTATTGATTATCGACAGCTGAATAAGGTGACAATCATGAACAAGTATCCTCTACCTAGGGTTGATGATGTATTTGACCAGTTTTCTAAGATTGATTTGAGATCCGGATAGCATCAGCTGAGGATCAAGGCTTTTGACATTTCTAAGACAACTTTACAGATGAGATATGGGCACCATGAGTTCCTTGCTATGTCATTTTGGCTAATTAAACACCCAACAATATTTATGGAGTTGATAAATTGTGTATTCTGGTCATATTTTGATTCTTTTTTTATTGTCTTCATTGACTATATATTGGTCTACTCCAAAACCAAAGTGAACCATGAGCAACACTTGAGGATTGTGCTTCAGTGTCTTAGAGAGAAGAAGTCGTATGCTAAGTTCTCCAAGTGTGAGTTATGGATGAGTTTGGTGGAATTTATAAGTCATATTATGTCTAGAGAGAGTATTCGGGTTGATCCAGAGAAGATTGAGGTGGTTTAGTGTTGGACTATACCTACTTTAGTTACTGAGATTTGTAGTCTTATAGGCCTACCTGGTTATTATAGGTGGTTCATTTAGGGTTTTTATTTATAGCATCTCAACTAACCAGGCTCACTCAAAAGAATATTCCATTTCATTGGTCAGATGAGTGTGAGGAGAGCTTCCAAAATCTTAAGGCACTATTGACCAGCTCCTGTTCTGAACATACCGGAACAGGGTGTTGGCTTTAAAGTATATTGTGGTGCATCACGGGTTGCTTTGGGTAGAATTTTGATGCAAAAACAGAAGCTGATTGCCTATGCCTTTAGGAAGTTGAAGACTCATGAGAAGAATTATACCATCCATGGCTTAGAGTTGGCAGCTCTTGTATTTGTGTTAAAGTTATGGAGGCATTATTCATTGTGATATCTTCACCGACCGTCACAGCTGATAGTATATTTTCATCCAGAAAGACTTGAATTTGGATAAAGGAGGTGGATTGAGCTCTTGAAGGACTATGATTTAACCATCTTGTATCACCCTCGTAAAACCAATGTGGTGGCTGATACTTTGAGTATAAAGGCTTCTAGCATGGGGAGTCATGTAGCTATTTGGGTTAAAGAGCAACCCTAGGTTAGGGATGTTCAAAGATCAGCTAATAGGTTGGTCAGATTGCAGATTTCTGAGAATGGTGGTGTGCTTGCATGTGTGGAAGCTCATTCCTTAGTTTGAGGATGAAAAACGATGTCAGATTCATAACAAGGCGATTATAGGAGAGGCTAAGGAAGCCAATCTTGATTAAAAGGGTGTATTAAGGATCGGGGGAAAGATTTGTGTGCCTAAGGTAGGTGATTTTGATCAGGTTGATCCTGTGAGGAGGAGCCTATGAGTATTTTGGACAGATGGGTCAGGAAGTTGAGAACAAAAGATATAGCTTCAGTGAAGGTTTAGTTGCACTATCGGCCAGTAAGTGAGGCTAGTTAGGACACGAAGTCGGATATCCGGGCCCAATACCCTTGCCTCTTTGGTATGTTCCCTTGCATTATGTTTGAGGAACAACATTATTTTTAGTGATGGATGATGTAATGATCTTAAAGGTCATTTTTGGTATATCAATTAAGTTACCATTTTCTCTTCCTAAAAGTCGCTTTGAGCCATTTTTGGATGAGTTGAAAAGTTTAATTAGCAAAAATTTTGTGAAAAATTGGAATTTTGCTAAAGAAAGAGATTTTAAAGGCTTAAAGCTTGAAATTTTGAGTTTTGAGGTCATTTTGAGTTTTGGGTGTCTGAATGTGATTTTATCTATTCCATCAACTCCAGAATGTAGAATCTGGTCTAGGAGGACTTATGAAACTGAATTTGGAGTTACACTGAAGATTTTGGACCCAAAGTTGTGATTTTCAATTGAAATTTGATCATAGTTTGACTTTGATCAACATTCGGAGTTTTGAAGCTCTAATCAAAATTTTGATAGTTTTAGTGGTTTCGGGCGGTGAAATAATGCTAGAAATGGCCTCGTAATTTTTAGAGATTTCGAGGTTATTGTGAGTATTTGAGATTTTAATAGCTTTAATGAGCTTTATGTGTTCCAGGTCATGAAGACCTCATAATCAAATTATGATAGTTTTATTGAGTTTGGAACATCGTTTCTAGTAGAATCACATGTTTGGTTTGTGTGAATCGGGTTCCAAACCAAACAACCCCGAGAGGTCCATTATAAGTCTTAAACATTGTTGGTTTCTGAAAATATGGTGCAGTCTCTCTTATGCTCAACATTCGCAGAATAGGGACCCGTATTGTCACGCCCAGGAAGAGTACCCTAGACGTGGCCGGCACCCAGAGACTATTGCTAGTCCTAAGTGAACCATTTGGCCTCATCACATCTATTCAATCAATAAACTCTATAAAATCAGCAAAAGTCTAAAGATGGCAATGGGAATCTAGTCTCAAGATAATATAAAATAAATATGCTAGTAAGAAAGACACTAGCTCAACAAGTCTCAACATCAATACTCAACTCTAGTCTCTTGAAATGCCCTATGTTTGCTTAAGGATTCCCCATAATCGTAGCTTCCTTATATTTCAAATTGGGGATATTTAAACACCCCTCCTCGTAGCTCGGAAAGACCCTATGATGCATTTTTTTCAATATCTCAAAATCCATGCAGCATTTCACGAATCCAACTTCGTATTCTTGTTCAGAGGAAAATTTTGTGTGGGAAAACTAGTACATACAAGGTATACTTCATCCATGCCAAGAAAATCATTTTTTAGCAGAACTTCACAAAAAGAGTAGCTATCCGCGACCGGTCTGTGACACGGACCTGGCGCAAACCAGTTTAAAAAATTCCAAAATTGCTCTTTTTTACTCTAGGGCAATTGGATAATAACCTAATACCTATATACACGAAAATCCCTCATTGTTAAGTCGGTTTGAGCCCTAAACACTAACCAAAAATCTCTCAAATTCCTCTCTAATCTTCATCAAATTCTCCATCCATTCTTAAGGTTTTCAAGAAGTTTTGTTGGAGTTAAAGGAAATCAAGTCAAGCCCCAAGTCCTCCTCAAGATTCAAGTGTCCCAATCTCTTTCCGAATCTAAGGATTTCGTTCAAGCTTCAAGTCTCCATTCAAATCTTTATCAAGGAAATCTCCAAAGTTAAGGTATGTGGGTTTCAACTATTGGGTCCTTTCACCCATGTTGCCCAATCCTCTTTTTTATATAAATTGCATGCTTCTAAGTTAATTTACTCATGGGTCTTACTTCTTAAGAATTTGCCTATGAACTATGTTGGGATTTCATAAATGTGTGAATGTGTGAGCATATTTTGAGCTATAAATCTTTGATCTACTTTGAGATTTTATTAAGGGTTTTGATGTATATTTTATGAAGGTATTACCGAGTGTTGGTGGGTGGTTTTATATTGAATTCACTTGCATGATTTCACTCTTGAATTACATGGTTTTGTACTAGCATTCACACCTACCAAGTGTTTGACAAAATGCCCTTTTTAGGATTCTTAACGTTTTGATGAACTATTGGTTGATTTATGAGTCAAGAGACTTTATGATGATTTTGGGATTTCTAAAGATGTGTTTAAGTCATGAAAATGTTGATGATGTTGTACGGCAAGATTAAGCCCTTTTTCAAAGCTTTTTCCTCTTGTGAGCCTTTGATGATGATGCTAATGTAAGGGTAATGTTGATGATGACCCATTCTTATCTATGATGATTAGACTCACTATTTGAGGTCAATGATGTTAGGAGATACTCGTGCCATGTCACTATATTTGTTGCAAGTTATTGAAGTATGATTATCTTACATATTCCGTGGGATTTGACTTAGCACTGAGTGGACTAGAGGTGAGTCCCCAAGTCCTAAAACTATGTGCCACCATAGGTGAAGAGATTAGAGGTAAGCTGCCAAATCTCTAAGAGGCGAGCATCCTAAATATGAGGGCTTGAGGTGAGTACCCGAGTCCAGGCTTGAGGTGAGTACACAAGTCCAAGAACTAAAGGTGAGTACCCGGTTCACATAAGGCTTAGTGGATCCACTTAGTCATTAGGAGGTTCACCTTGGCAAATAACTTTCCCCTTTCTTCCGGTGTAGGGTTGACATCGGGATTCGAAGTTCTAGCTCATTTGGTTTTATTTTATGTCGGTTAAGGTTTCTTCCCACACTTATATATTATGTTCTATGTAATATGAATAATTTGCAAAGCATGTTTTACTTAAGCATTGATCGTACGTGCCATATTGTTATTATGCTAGCTATTGCTTATCATTACGCATTTTGACTATGTTACCTATCTCTTATTGCATTGCATCCTACATGCTTAGTACATTCAAACGTACTAATGCATACCCTATGCCTACATGATGTTACCATGTAGGAAACGGAGCTCTATTTGACTATTCTCCTCCATGTGGCTAGTTTGACATCTTGAAGATAAGTTTGGTGAATCCACAAGTTCGAGGACACTATCTACTTTCTCTTATTACTTCTAAAGTTTCTTTATGTTGATATTTGACATTATGAGGGTGAGCTCGGAAGATGTCGTGGCCCCCACTCCTATCTAAGTTTAAAGGTGTTGTTGGAATATTATGATGTATCTATGTTTATGAGCTTGACTCCTTATGATTTATGATATCAAAGAATTCCTTTAGCCCTGTTTATCCCTATTTTACTCTATTTATGAAGCCTCTATCACTATCAAATGGGGCCAATGATAGATCTATGGCTATCTCAAAATAAAATATCTATCTTAAGTCTAACTCTAATAAGCAAGATGAAAATAAATGTAATGATCCTTCGAAGTAAGGGAGGCTCACCAACTCGACTAAAATGCTCAGATCCTCAACAGTGCGCCTGTTGATGACCTCTAATGCCTGCCTCTACATCATAAAATGATGCAATCCAAAAAGGGACATCAGTACATGGAATTTACTAATATGTAAAATAGCTAAATGAAACAGAAATAGGTAGAATAATCTAGAAACTACATCAACTCAGAGTAATACTCAATCAGAATGTCAAATGTCTATCTAAAGCAAGAATAAGGAGTAGACATGTGACCCGTCAACCAAATCAAACCTCATCAATCAACTCAGACTCAACTCAATGGAACTCAACTCAACTCATCTCATCTCGACTAAGAGTACTCAATGTGGGAACTTTCTGGGAGTTTCTCTTATCCTACAACAATCACATATGAGCCAGTTATTGTATAACAGTTCTGTTGATGTCACCATAGTCATTTTGTACTTGCCAGGTAAAGAACGAATCGGATTCATAATGGATCTGGTCAATCAAGTCCACTATTGTTTCGGGGACTTCCAATCAAGACGGAACCTCAATGTAATGTAATAGTTCTAATCTTCACCTACACTTGGTAACGTAGTTAATGAGTGCGAATTGGTTTTACTCTTACTCATTTCGGTGCTCGATACTCCTCCCTAGACTCAATGCTCATAAACTCATCTATCTCAATAAAATCATCTCAACTAGCCTCGTGGAGGCACTCATCAGCTCAATCAATCTCATAGAAACTCTCATCATCTCATCAAGTCAGCTCAAATGGGGCTTTTCGGCCTAACATCAATCAACTCATAAACTCAGTGTTCATTTAAGAACTCAAGTACTCAAATATCATCAATAAGAAGTCATTTAGAGAAAACTCAAGAACTCAATTATGAATACTCATAGGATATCAAGCTCAATTAACTCAACCTCATACGCACATCATGATTTCAATCAACATACTCAAGTCAAGGCTTTAAACTCCATCCCTAGGTTCATTCATGCATACTTTCACAAAATAACATATAGGGTTTATACAATAACTCATGAAAAGTATTTAATTTAAGAAATCAGTTTATGATGATCATCAACATAAGAAAATACATGTAATAGATATAATTTTCAAGAAAATATTCAACAAAAAATTCAAGGAAACATGTATGGGGACTCATGGACTCTCAACTCATTTATTACCATCTATACGGCACATAGGAGAACAATCTAATGCTCTAGTTTAGGCTTACATATCTGGAAAGTTGATATTACAATCGAAATTTAATGAATACTAGTTTTCTTGGAGAAAATACTCAATCTTGGTGGTTCTTTTAAAGGGAAAGAACTTGGAAGGACATCGGTTGAAGGAAATCTCTTTGATTTTTGAATTATTGACTTCGAATCTTTAGAGTTCTAGATGAATAACCCTAAATCTTGTAAAAGAAGAATCAAGGAATCCTCATGGAATTCTTGGATTTGTTTTCTTGAAACCCTAGGATATGATATAAGATTATATTAGAGATTTATGAATAGATGAAGAAATTTGGGTTAGGTAGCTTGAAATTTATGTAGAAACTTACCTTGATGATGAATCTTGAAAGCTAACCCTAACTTGATGATTTTCTTGATGATTCTTGAGTGTTTAGGAGCGAAGAAGAGAGTTTTAATTATGACAACTGACATTTTATGCTTTTTGGGACCTTAAATAGACCACCAAAGGTTTTAGGATAAAATTACCCTCAAAAATAAAAAGAAAGGACATCATTTAGCTTATCCTGAAAAGGTTCGCGTCAGGTCCACGACTCGAAGTTGTGCGGACCTTTAGACAGCTCTACAGGTCTTTAGTAAAATGGTCATAACTTTCTACTCCGAACTCTGATTAAGGCAAAATTAGATGTGTTGGAAAGCTAATTAAAGTATCTTGGATTTGATATATTATGAGTCACCTAACTTATTATACTTAGGATATATAGTTATTTGAAGCTGACCCTTCTATCAACTCATACGAAAACTTAGTCTGTAGAAATTCTTTAGACTTAGCTTGATGTAAAAGATCCCTTATGACTTAAATCACATCTAATATATTTTAAATACTTAATAATTGATCCTAGAATATATATAACACCTAGAATTCATTGGTCTACCTAACTATTATAAAATCTTACATTGAAACTCAGACGCTAAGAAAATTTTTGGCTTAACTTCGTGTGACCTTAGATAATCTCCAATTCTATTTCTAAACTAAGAAATTGACTTTACCACCTATACTCAATTAGTAATCATCAATTAATATCCTACATCATATGAAGGATGACTCAGTCTTAGCTTTAAAAAAATTGGGGTGTTACACGCATTTACAGAAGCTTGTGTAATTTGACCTCCACGTTCGCGGACCCCCCTAGCCACATTCACGAAGTTGTAGAATGTGGGACCTTCGTTTCCACAGATCTCTGTCTACATTCATGGAGGGTCAAATAGCTGAAACAATTTTAATCTTTTAAAGTGATATATTTCACCATTTTTAATATTCCAAGCTCGATTTTTAAGAAATTCTTTAGAGATTTTCAAGGCAAGACCATTGGCTAATGTATTTTTAATATGATACTTCAATTCCCTCTAATTAATTTGTTATTTTAACATGAAATTAGGGAATTTTGATTGGAGATTTGGGGCTTTTCTGAATATTGATTCTTGATTGAAAAATGGTGATTATGAGTCCATGCTAACTCAATTTTTAAAATGGTTTTTATCATTAGATTCCTTATTACTTAGGAAAAGTTTTCATGTAATAATTTACAATTTCGATAACCTATTTTTATATGAAATTTTTGGATCATTTTACCCTTTTCATCCAAATTGCTTGATTTTAGTATCATTTGCTTCGTATTGAGATTGTGAATCACTATTTGACTAGATAGTGATACATCGGGTGTGAATTCGAGAGGGAAAGATCTTGTAATTGGTTTTTCCTTTTTGATTGAGGCAAGTGGATTCTCAAATCTTGTTAAGCTTACTCGAACACTATATTTTCTTTACTTGTAACTTAAAATGATCAGGTAATTGTTATTGGCTAAGTTGAACTTGATGAATTGTGAGAATTTGGCTAATTGCAAATTCCCTTATGATGAGAAAGTGAATGTTAGAGATTGATATGTATTGACTTGTGAATTGATATTAAGAATCCCTTGTGACATACGAATATGAAAATTTTGGATCTTGTTATGCCTATTTATGGAAAATATTGGAGATATTATCGTTGAGTTTCACATATGGGTTAGGGAATTGACTATAAGCTTGGAATCGTTCATTAGTATGACTTGTATGTCATGATATTTGACTTGAATTGATGTATATGTGGTAATGTGGGCTCGGGCATGCACTCCTCATTATTGTATCATATGCATTTGTTCTTAATATGCTTTCTTGATTGAGTTCTACGGATGAAACATTGAAAGAAATAAGGAATGGGCCACAGGTTCGTGGCGCGAAATAGTGAAAAGAAATAGGGAACAGGCCAACATCCATGGCAGGAAATATTGAAAAGAAATAAGGAATGTGTCACACGGTCATGGCATGTGACACAGATATAAGGCATAGAAACACAGGGAACGGGTCTCACGAGCCTGAGCGGGTACATGGACAGATATGTCTCCCAAGGGTTTTGGACAGACTATATCAGCGTATGTGTATCATAGGATAGACATACATCATGATTTACTTGATATTATATTGTTATCATTTCATTTTGTTTCATAATAGTGATGTTGCCCAAGCTACACCTCCTTTTTTAGGATAAAGCGGTCATTGTCAAGATATAAAACCTAACCAAGGTTAGGGCTGAACCAAAAGGGAATACGTAGACTCAAGACAAATTCACCAATAAGCAATCCAAGTAGTTAACCAGTCCATTCCCCGAAAGGGGGAGGGGGATGCAATAATCAATAAGAAAATAAATTAAACTAAGTATCAGGAGAGACAATTAATAATAGAGAGCAACTAGGGCATTGTGTTCCCCATGATTCTCTAACTTAGTATCACCGGATAACCCAATTCATATCTAGTGTATAGAATGCATGATGGTAATTTAAGTTTACCAAGCCCTTTGGTCAAAGGTGAGAGATGAATTTCACTATGCAACTTAGTCCATCTCCATAGTGTGCAATACTAACCATTACTTATAAGTCCTAGTACAACCTCCCATTGGCCCAGTTGGGTTGATCAGATGAAAACACATCATTGGATCCTGTTATCAATCTTTTTTCCTATTTATTACTACCTTGGTCCAGTCAGTAATACTAGACGGGTTCTAATGTTGGCCACCACTAGAAAATATGCAAAACAAAGAGAATTGATTAATGTATGCATATACCCAATCCAAGAAATGTAAATTACCCGGGTTTACTTTGTTGGTTCTTCATGGTTCCCACAACCCTAATTGTGGATTTAGCTACTCATGCTATGTGTCGATGAAGAAATTATGAATTGAGAAAACATAATTAAACATTTACACAATTGAATTGAAATCAAGCAAATCCAAGATTGATGAAAATCATAAGATTGAAGATCAAATTTACCCACTAGTGTTTTCTCATAATCTTCTCTCCAAAGTATTGAGTTCTCCAAGTACAAACCCTAAAACTACTAAATAATGATGTTTTCCTTTGAAAAATAACCTAAAAGTACTATTTGTAGTAATTACAATTAATTCCTAAATGAAATAGAAAAATTGATCGGCAAACTCCACGAAAGGTCTCTACAACTTGTAGTGTCTTTTACGGCTCGTAGTCGGGGTCTCATAGTCAGCTCTTGGGATTCTGTACTTCACTTCTACGACATAATTTTATGACTCGTAAAGTGATACACGACTCGTACAGCATGTTCGTAGGCTTCAACTTCATCAAATTATCCCTCACAGGAAATATTCACGAAACTTAACTATATACGACTCGTAGAATTCTCTACGACTCGTATACGTATCTCCTTGATCTAATCTTCAAAAATCATTCCTTACTGAAATTTGTCATGAAACCTCCTCTACGACTCGTAGAATGCTCTATGATCCATAGAGGGTCTCGTAAATCATAAAAAACCAGTAACTTCTGCAATTTTGCCCCAAAAATCATGGCCAACCTATAATCCTGCAAATCTAAACACAAAAACACATAAAACCCACTAATTTCGCATTGAGAACACAAAAAATCATAAGTTTTAAGCATCAAAAGTGTTGTATTTTGACAGCACATCAACAACCTCAACTTAAGATTGTTATTTGTCCTTAAGAGACGACTCAATCTATATAAACAATACAGTAACACACAGAAGTCAACTCAATGGCATATATCATATATATCTCAAACTCAAATACCCACACTAGCTTTTCGAAACAAGATCAGATACCTATTTAGCAAACTAATACAAACTGGTGCATGTGACAACATAACTATGACAAGTAAGGGGTTAGCAACAGTCCACAATCACTGAACAAGCCAAATGCTAATAATACAATGCAAATGCCCTCACAGAAAGAAGTCTCATATATGACACTGAATGATGAGTTTATGTTTAACCTTGGGACTGTGCAAAAACACTCACTCTCACAAAAAATATTCATGCATAATGACTAATACCATTGGCTTGTTCCTATACTCATAACTCAGACCTTCAACTAACTAGACTAGGATCACTCTAAGACTTTCTAGCCTTGTAACATAGGCTCAGGGGGCTTTGGTATGATATTTTAGGAAAATAGTGACTAATGGCCCTCCTTAAAACTGTGTTTTTCTACACTTTTTCCCCACCAACTTTGTCATTTTTACCTTATTCTCCCTTTGTCCTTATTCAAGCATTTCCCGATGCTTTCTTCTCATTTGTCAGCTTTTTGCCTTGTTTTTATGCTTTTTTTCTATTTAGCTCAATCTAAGGCATCTTTTATTTTTCTTGCACCCGGTACATGATTTTTCTTCTTTTTCTCCTCCTTCCTAACTCACCCCTTATTTATGTGTTTTTACCCTTTCACCAGCCAGCCTCAACTTAGGCTTTTAGCTTCTGTTAAAGTGCACAATATGTATCCTCTGAACCAGGGACACTTTTAGTAGCACCCTCAACTTTATTTTCTTGCCTCAGTCAAGGTTCACGATACTCAAGATAAACCACGACCAAATTAAGGATTTTTCACTAGATAAGGCTAGGTTGATCAGATGTTTAGAAAGAATTGGTACATATAAGACTCAAATATTTGGAACAAGGGATATATCATTATTTGGTTGGTTATTTTTAGGCTAAGTGGACTATTTCATAATAAAGGCCTAAGATCCTTTACTAATCCATTCAATCTACAATCTAACTTAGAGTAACAGGGCAAGTTCTGAATTAGCACAAAATACATGAATCTAGTAAAATAAGCTCACACTCTCATGGAATTGCATACATTATCAACAATAGGCTTATAGATCATGCTTTCTATCTCAATTTACCCTCACTTATTAGAACAGATATTGTCAAACACCTAAACATGCATGATTACTATCTAACTACAAATCAAATTTTTGGTGGGTACCATTTTCAAAACAAAACATAAAAACATGTTATATGGCACAAGTATTAGTACTATATGCTATAAATATTATCTAAACATCCTGAACATGCTAGTTCAACAGAAACTAAATATTCACGAGGATAAAGAACACAGTCAAGAAAACCTTGAGATCAAAAATTGGGGTAGCTATGAAACATAAGCTACTCAGACTTCACTAAGGCCCATAACTACCTTCACCGCATTGAAAAAGATATGTGTTGTCCCCAATGCATAAAATCAAGCAAAAATAGAATATAAGGGGTCAAAAACATACCTGAGGGCCTAAGTGCTAAGATCCACCATGGGTTGCCTCCCAAATAGCGCGTGATTTATTGTTGCGGCACGACATAGATAGCTTAAGTACTCTGACCTCCTCAAGATCCTATTCCTCCACCATCTTGATCTCTTCCACATTTCTAAAGTGTGGCTTGACTCTTTGGCCATTTACTTTGAATGTGACTCCATTTCGTCTCTCCAATTAAATGGCCCCATGGTCGAAGACGCGTGCCATGCAGAAGGGTCTCAACCATCTGGATTTGAGCTTCCAAGGGAACAACTTCAGTCTTGAATTGTATAACAACACCAAGTCCCCTAGTTCGAATTTGTGGTTCTGTATGCAGTGGTCATGCTGCAGCTTCATCCTTGCTGAGCTCTCATATGCTTTCGATCAAAGTTCATCAAACTCATTGAGTTGGCTCAGCCTAGAGGTGGTTGCATCATTCCAATCCAGATTCAACTTCTTCAATGCCCATATTGCTTTATGCTTAAGCTCCACTGGCAAGTGACATGCTTTTCCAAAGACAAGTTTGTAGGGAGACATACCTATAGGGGTCTTGAATGTTGTCTAGTATGCCCATAGTGTATCATCCAGCTTCTGCGACCAATCTGTCCATTTTACATTCACTATTTTGCATAGAATCTATTTGATTTCCCTATTAGACACCACTGTCCGCCCACTCGTCTAAGGATGATAAGGTGTTACCACGCTATGATTCACTCCATACTTCTCCAGAACATCTTTAGAAAGTCTATTGCAGAAGTGAGAACCTCCATTACTGATGATAGCTCAAGGGGTGCAAAACCTTGAGAAGATGTTCTTTTTCAGGAATACTGTGACACTTTTGCCCTTATTATTAGGTAGAGTGACAACCTCCACCCACTTTGATATATAAACCACAGCAACTAGAATGTACTTGTTTCCATGTGAACTAACAAATGGTCCCATGAAATCTATCCCCCATACATTAAATAACTCAATCACCATAATGGGGTTTAGCGGGAGCTCATGCTTACGAGAAACCCCACATTTGCTTTGGCACCTGCCACAAGCTTTGACATAGTCGTAGGCATCTTATTGGATGGTAAGCCAATAATACCCACATTGTAAGATCTTGTGAGTTGTTCGAATCCCACTATGATGTCCACCTACCAATGACGAGTAGCATGCCTCAAGTATGCTCATCATTTTGACCTCAGGAACACAACGACAAATAATCCTATCAACACATAGACAGAACAAGTATGGCGCATCCCAAAAGAACTTCCTCATATCAGACATAAACTTTCGACGTTGATGGGTGTTTAAGTTGTGTGGCACAATATCACTCACCAAGTAGTTTGCATAATTTGCAAATCAAGGTATCAGATCATACGACACAGCCAACACTCTCTCATCAGGGAATGAATCATTTATCACCAATCTATCATCAAATTTCATCATTACCCCATGTTCTAATCTGAAAAAGTGATTTGCAACCTGATTCTATGTCCTTTTTCTGTCAATGACATCAAAGTTGAACTCTTACAAAAGAAGCACCCATCTCAACAACCTTGACTTTGCATCCTTCTTAGCCATCAAATATTTAAGTGTTGAGTGGTCTGTATGCACCGCTACTTTTGTCCCCAATAGATATGACTTGAACTTTTCGAATGCAAAGACTAAAGCAAGTAACTCCTATTCTGTGAGAGTATAATTCTTCTGGGCTGTATTTAGGGCTTTACAGGCATAATATATAGGATGTAATATCTTCTCCTTGCTTTGTCCCAATACCACACCTAGAGCAACCCCACTTGCATCACACATGATTTCAAAGGCTTGGACCAGTCTAGAGCAACAATGATTAGCGTTGAGATCAACCTCTTCTTTAAATCTTCAAAGACTTTTAGACATGCATCATCAAACACACACTTAGCATCTTTCTCCAATAGTTTACACAATGGTTGTGAAATTTTGGAGAAGTCTTTTATGAACCTCCAATAGAATCCAGCATGCCCCAAGAAACTCCTCACATATAGTCCTTTTGGTGTGGTGCTTTCTCGATCAACTATCTGACGAAGAAAGAAAGTGTTTTCTTTTTCTCTTAATGAATAAGATATTTTCTTTTTAACCAGATGAATTTCTACACATCTTTGCAACACATCATGTAGGTGCTTCAGACAGTCCTCAAATGAGTTACCAACCATACTGAAGTCATCCATGAAGACTTTTATAGTGTTCACCATGCCTGAGAAAATGGACATCATGCATCTCTAAAATGTTGCAGGGGCATAAGTAGCTTAATAACATGTGGCTTAATACGGTCAAAAAGTCAGAAGTAAGTCGGCCAAGCTAAGGCTTTAAAAGGGGATAATAACCAGCCTACAATCTCATTTTCAACTTACACAAGGAAAAATCTGTTTTCTTAGGTGGTTGTTTGCTCTCGTTTGAAGGGTTGAAAAACCAACTTTACAACCTCACAAGGGTCCCTAAAGAAGATCTAAACCTTGACTTTGAAGGTAGGTAAACTTACTTATGCACCTAGTATGGTTTGTTCATCAAAACCAAAGAGACAAGTTAATCTCATCTATGTTGGAATTTCTGGACAGATTGTATACTAAGGATTCTTGTGTACTTTTCTTGTTAATTAAGAGGTTTTTCTCTTGTTGGCTGGCTTTATTATGTATTAGTACTTAATTATGCAACAAAGATTGGTTTTACAGTAGTATAAAAAGGCTGATTAACTACTTTTATAGTCCACAAAATTGAGTCATTATATGATATCGCAATTATGTGCTTCGCATGAACTTGTGGACTGTTGGAGAGCAAGTTGTTGCTTCACGTCCTTAATAATTGATTTGTTGCTATTCTGAAAGTGGTCCATAGCTGGTTGTATGTATAAATATTTTTGGAAAAGTTAGGTTAAGGTTGGAACCGATTTGGAATTGTTAAGGTCGAAAGGTAGCGAGGGGAGGTAACGTTATGCTGCCCATTTTTAGGTGATGTAGAATTGTTATGTGCTGTGTTTGTGGGCTATTGTAAGGCTATTATGGCACTAAAACAGGCTATCGATGATACTTATAGGTGGATGTGTACTATAAAATATGATTAGAGGCAGAACCGGTTGAAGGAACACGCTAGGGTTTATAATTGCCTTTTTGCTACCCGTGTGTTGTTTTGTTATGCAATTGGGCTGCCAAGGTGTGTATATTGGCGGCTAATACTAGTTTTATCACCTACTATATTGTAGATAACTATTTGAAGGAAGGGAAGGTTGTTTTGAGATAGTAAAGAGGTCCGACGATGAGGTATGTAAGGTTACTTGATTTCATATCACTTGGCATGAAACATAGATCTCTCCTTGGTACATAAAGGCACTTACCCACTCCAACACAACTATTAACCATGTCTCCACTCTTGTACATGTTCATATGATTCCATACATAGTCACCTTCAAACCTGCATACATGCTTTGACACCAAGTTACATGGGTTCCTACTGCAAAATAAATTTCATGAGTTGTTCCATTTCATACGCATTTCATCATTTGTGTAATGTATTTTTTTCATTGTCATATCGTCTTGTGTGATTATCCACATGTCACATGCTACATATACAGTCCTATAGCTCCAATGTCATGGCCATCCAAAGAATCATCTCAAAGGTAATTGAAAGATAAAGTATACAGTTTGGAAGTGTGGTAGCCCGAGGGGTAGAGATAGCACCTAGCCAGGGATGATCCTATCACTAGGGGTGTAGCCCAAGGGGTTGAGCATAACCTAGCCAGGGACGAACCTGATACAGTTTCACCACTGATCAGTTGGTCATTTGTATTATAGCTGTGCATAGATTTTACAGTACAGATTTTACAGTAAAGGTAAAGTAATGTAAAGAACATAATGTACATGATCCCACATTATAACTAAAGGTAGTCTCTTATGCTACACCAGTGTACAGTTTTATTTGAGTTATTATATCATATACAGTGTTTCCTATCTTACATACTCAGTAATGATCTCATACTCACGTCCATTACGAGGGACCTGCATTTCATGCTGCAGGTACAGGTGTTAGTAGATCTCCCTAATAGGAGTACAGGATATTCAGCTGTTGTCACCAAGCTCCAGGTTGCTTCGGAGCTTTGTTTATTTCTAGAGTTTACATGTTTATATTGTACAGTTTGTTGAGACGGGGCCTGTCCCGACCCTTATCAGATGTTTTTCCTTATTTAGCGGCTTTGTAGACTATATAAAGCAAAGTGAAGTCATGTCTCGTAATATAGACACTGGGGCCCCAACGGCCTAGTCATATGCATTTCTTTTGGCTTATTATCACTGTTTATCTGCTTAAAGACATGTTAAAGGTAGAAACCCCTTATGTTATGTATAGAAAGCGTATAGATACATGTTGGTTCTCCCAATGCCTTATCGGCAACAGGTGCCAATCCACCCTAACAGGACTTTGGGGTGTGACAAAAGTGGTATCAGAGCGGGTCATCCTAGGGAGTCTACAAAGTCGTGTCTATGTAAAATCTTGTTTATCGATGTGTTGTGCACCACATTTATAAGCAGGAGGCTATGTGGCATTTAGGAGTTGTTACTTTCTTTCCATTCTTTAGATCGTTCCATAAAGTCAAGTGTAATAGATGCATTATGTCTAATTCCTAAATTCTTTTGTACAGTAAATATGCCAGAAACAAGGCAAATAAAGGTAAAGGGAAGGGAATAGAAGTGGTGGTGGGTATACCCAGCCAGGGGAAGCCACGAAATGTGGTTCGAGAGGAGTCTTTATCATAGACATCTCCAACTCTTCCAGCTCCTAATGAACCCGAGAGTAGTGAGATTCCTCTAGAGCCACCTATTGATACTACCGTACAGGATTTGAGAAATGCAGTCCAACTATTGACCCATATAGTTGCTGGTCAAGGTCAAAGGTAGAAAGGTCCAGTTATAGGTACAGGTGGTACAAATAGGGCAGCTGGCACAAGGATACGTGATTTTCTTAATTTTGACCCTCCAACCTTCACTGGGTCAGATCCTAATGAAGACCCCAAAGACTTTATTGATCAAATTCAGCGTACTTTAGATGTTATGCACGTGAATGGCACAGAAGCAGTCGAGTTAGCGGCATATAGGCTGAAGAGTGTGGCTATATTGTCGTATGAAGCTTAGAAACAATCTAAGGGTATAAATGCTCCCCACACCACATGGAAAGAATTCAAAGAGGTATTTCTTGACCATTACTTGCCACTAGAGATCCGGGAGGCCCGTGCAGATCAATTCCTGAATCTCTACCAGGGGAATATGAGTATAAGGGAGTATAGCCTCCAATTTAATTTGTTGTCCAGGTATGCTCCTAATGTAGTTGCTACAATGGCAGATAGAGTTCATCATTATGTGGATAGATGGGACACATATCTGGTTAGAGAATGCACCATTGCTTCCTTGAACAAAGATTTGGACATAGTAAGAATGCAGGCTTTCGCACAGAAATTGGAGGACCAGAGGCAGAGAAGAAGGGCACAGGAGTTGGAAAGAGGGCAAGCCAAGAGAGCCAGATCTACAGGGCAGTTTACACCACCCCAAGGTGAGTTTAGACCTCAGAAATCTAGTATACCGCCCAGGCCATCAACCTCCTACTCTGCAGCCAGTGCTCTACCCCAATTTCAAGGGTCTCGAGGTAATCAGTTTGGTCAACGGGGTGAAGGGCAAGTTTCCCGGACAACGGGTTATTCGGCAGGCCAACCAATGACTCCTAGGCAGCCTTGTAAATAGTGTGGCAGGAGTCATCCAGGTATGTGTCATGTTGGGACAAATGTTTGTTATTGGTTTGGTGCGCCAGGGCACATAATAAGAGAGTGCCCGAGGAGACGTATGGGTGGTATGGTACAATCTACTGGGTCAACTGTGGCATCATCATCATCAGTTCCTCCAGCGGGTAGGGGTCAGCAAGCACCTATGGGTCATGGTAGAGGTGTTAGAGGGGCAGCTAGCTCTAGCAGGGTCCAAAATCGTACTTATGCATTGGGGAGTCGACAGAATTTGGAAGCTTCACCTGATGTGGTCACAGGTACTTTGTCCATCTTTTCACATAATGTATAAGCATTAATTGACTCAGGTTCTACACTATCATACATCACTCCACTAGTTGCTGGGAAGCTTAAGAGAACTCCTAAATTATTGAACAAACCATT